>DWEE01000925.1:0-14790 GCA_018245755.1 Parelbella macleannani | reverse complement strand
GTTCGAGATAGGTTACATTTGTTCATGGGCAGGAGTGACCATCTTTAACCGGTGCTGATCGTTTACTATTCTGTGTACAAAAGGTCATTGTAAGAACCACTTCAATTCTCTTGGTATAAAAATTCGACAAGGGATATCAAAAAACAGGAATTTATTTAAATTGTGGATGTAGCCATTTTTAATATTTTCGACTTTAATGATAAGGATATTTTTCAGGCGAAATGGGGAGTGACTATGGTACAATTGATAGCTCTTTTGTACAAGGACCAGCATGTTACCACAGTGCATAAACTTCTTAATGTGTGGCTGGAGGCGTCGCTCTCTGAGAGCTCGGAAGACAATGAGAGTAACACATCTCCACCAAATAGAGGTAGGCTTACGGAATGTATAACGTGTACGCAATAAAATTTAGCCCTGTTTTAATGATTAATAGAAATTTATTTTGTGTTAGCTAATATTCATATTATTACTTACATGTATATAAGGTTTTTCGGTGGTTCGTTATAAGTTGACTCTGTTTCTGCTTCAATAGTAAAAAACCGGTTGTCCGTTCTGACATGTTTTAGGTAGCGATGATTCATCTCCGATGCTGACATCCGATCCAACCTCCGACTCGTCAGATACCGGTGGCGGTGGCAAATGTAACGATAACTCCAACTCTGCTAACAACGGATGGGACGCCGCCATGCACAATGTGGATGAGAACGCCAACCAGTCCGGGTCTCCACAAGATGTGGAAAAGATGATGGAGACGGATGAAAGCATGGATTATTCTCAGGAACCGAACAAAGATAATGACAATAGAAATCAAGTGAGTTTTGAAGTCGCCTTAAATAATATTACTTCTGAAAGATACAATCTATGAGATATACTAATATTTACCAAGAAGTTACATTCTGGTGAATACCTATGAAAATCTAAGGAGTATTATGAGACATTTATTGAGTTTGATTTTTGTTACAGAATGAATCACCTCAAAAAGTTGTAAGCACAGAAGTTTCTCAGTGTCAATCATCTGATAGCGAGAAGAAACCGGTGATAACAGATAATTCCGACTGTGGTTATGGCACTCAAATAGAAAATCAGGAATCGATATCAACTTCCAGTAATGAAGATGATTTGCCGGCGAAGAAGCTTGTGCACCAGAAACTTCATCCTTCCAAGCAGAGAGTAAATAACAAGGCACGGTCCAATACCTCGCCACAGGAGAGGAAGCGGAAGAAGATTGTCAAAAGAGGAAAATCTAACATGTAGGTATATTTTATCATCGATACACCATTATTATAAATAACATGTCCAATAAATAGTGCACAATAGTGGTCCTATAAAAGTCGGTAATGGTGATACCATAATATTGTGGCTATCGTAAAACATTTATTTAGAGCATAAATGATGGTTTAAATTTTATTTTCAGTATCAACGTACAGGGCCTGTGTCACAAAACGCCGACGGACGACGACATATCGAACGTTTTAAAAGAGTTTACAGTAGACTTCCTCTTGAAAGGATTCAACTCGCTGGTGAAAACACTCCACGATCAAATCTTGACTAACCATAAGCTGGAGATCGATACGTCTCATTTCTTCTGGCTCGTGACATACTTCCTTAAATTCGCCACCCAGATAGAGTTAGACTTGGAGCACGTGTGCTCGGTGCTATCCTACGACGTCGTGTCTTACCTGACGGCTGAGGGCGTGAACATATGTGAACAGTTCGAGCTCGCCATCAAATTGGACGGCAATGATTTGAAACCATCCATAAGGAGACTGCATTTGGTAATATCAACATCCTTTTTCATAATTGATCTCTTGGGTTACGATTTCTGAATTGTATTTAGCCAGGAATAAAAAAAAAACAAATAAATAACTGCGATCTTCAACACATGCCTAGTTTGGCGACTATAGGCAATAGCCTCCTTATGGGAGACGTAATAGTACAATGCCGAACATAACACCGGATGTGGACTGAGAGCGGCTGATGATGATGGGGGTTTGTTTGCATGTCTGCCAAGCTCGGTTTTTCTTTAAGTATGTGATACGCAGACGCACAGTGCAGTTACTGTTAAACAGTGAACCTTTATATGTGCTACTATTTCTATTACGTAATTAAACCCGGCATATGGTCTTAACCCCTCTGAGAGAAGACCCAAGTCTAATGACAAAAGGATCGAAAAAAATAAATAAAACTATCTTTTATTATTATTCTAAGGGTAGTCTATTTAGAAATAATTACAATTTTTGTGTATATTATATATCGATTTAAATACTTCAAGTTTTATGCTTTACATACAATTGCATATAATATTTATTCATACACAAATCCTGTACTTTAGGTTTTTTATAAGAGTTAGTGAGTGTAGGTGCGAAAGTCGGTGCGTCCAACGGCCGGTGTAATTGTGACCGATGTGCAAGTATGTATATGACGTTCTCCCGGTTCAGGTTGTAACTGCCATACGGGAATTCGTGCAAGCCATTGAGGTGTATAAGAAATCTGTCCACATGGACAACGAGGATCGGGAGGTCCTGCTCGATTTGCAAATGAAAATGTGCGAGACCGACGAGTTGCGGGATCTGCTGGTGCTGTTGCTGCGTCACTACAACCCCAAGTACCACTCCAAGCAGTACCTGCAGGTCAGTGAACCACAGTGACACTATCATTTTTATTTCCGTCCGCTGCGTTGTGAGCTGGGAGTGACATATTTGTCAGGGATTGGACCTCAGTAGACATCGCCCCTCCCTCTCTCGACCTTGCTGATATTTTAAAGTTAGAAGAATCGCTAACGATTTTTTGATGGTGACATAATATATGGTGATGAAATAACGAGATACTACTGTGTAGGTTGTCAGAGTGGTAGGCAATGGTAGCGGAGTCAGACGGCGGGACGGGTAGCGCATTTGTGGCAAGTGCCGAGTTGATTTACGCGTGTTGTTCATAGCCTATGTAGAGGTTGAGACTGCATGATGTCAAATATAGCTCTTCCTATTCGTATTTTTCTTAGACTTCTATTTGAAATTGGCCACTGAAAGGAATGACCAGTCCTTCAACGTTTTTTGATTAATAACTCTAAAGCAAGTAATCTAATCATGTCAATGATTTCAAATTAGGACTTTAATTTGGCGTTTGTTCAGCTTTGTTTTGCTTTTATTTTGACTTTTCTCTCAAAAGTTAAAAAAAGCTCAGGTCACAAAGGGAAGAGGTGGACTGATTATCGAAGAAAACAACGGGAAACTTTGCGTTTAGAAGACCCGGGACCGTGAAAGGAAGTGCGCATTAAGCGAGGCCTAAATAAAGTCAATATTTGATGTTTGGTTGTTACTATTATATTTGTATTTCTCAGGACTTGATCGTGACTAACCACATTTTGCTGTTATTCCTCGATGGCCTGATGAAGTTACCCGAATATAAAGGCCAAAGTACGATGGTGGACCACATCAAGCAGTGAGTATTTTGCTATATAAAGCTTTAGCGCCTCTTGTCCACACTATTCTTGTACGTTCGCTCAACAATCTTGCTGAGGTATGATAATTGTTAACTCTATACATATGTTAATTTTAGTACGTTTAAAGTGCATTAAATATTTGTTATCGAAGTGACAATTATAATATGCATTTTCATAGTTTGAGTTTCATCTTATTTAGAAATGGTTCTGTGGTAAGAAACCACCGCAGAATGTAATGTAGTTAGGGGCTGGGGTTACTTTATAAATAATATAAGAGATGACTGGCTCATATACGGACAAGATTGTAGTTTGAACCTTCAACATAATGTCCTTACGCCTAATGCATCTGTTTTAGGTTCGCTAGTCCTGAAATTATGTATCAATATGGACTGCTGCTGGAGGATTACGAAGGGAACGGCGAATTCGTCAACGACTGCGTCTTTACAGTGATGCATCACGTCGGCGGCGATATCGGCAGCCTCATCTCTCTCTTCCAACCGAATATTTTGAAAACTTTTACCTCCATTTGGAAATCGGAATTTGAAATATGCGACGTAAGTCACTTGTTGTAGTACATCCTGTGTAAATACATATATGAGTTCAAGTTAAATTACAATACAATACAATTATTGTTTATTGTACATCGATTTAATCATAAACGAAATTGTGATTTGGTCGTTCTATTTTTAGTTCATTATTGACATATTAATGTGAGTTGTGATATTTTGTAGGACTGGTCAGATCTCATAGGGTACGTTATAAACACCTTCATAAGGAAGCCTCACACGTTGCAACATCCTAACGTCATCCGCCTGAAGCCGGAGAACTTTGATGACGAGAATCTGTTCCAGCGACTGAAGACATCCACCGTCAAGCAAATGGTATCGGAGAAACATGAAGTGCGCTCCAGACGGAAATCGATCAGCAGTCGGACGAGCTCGAGACAAAAGTTAGTGAGCTTTTACATTTATTACAAGTCGATTTATTATAATCGTCTTGTGTGTTAACGTACGCGTACCCCAACACATGAGGAGGAAGGGGGGGGGGGGGGTCCGAGACACTGTAGTAGATACGAGTGTTTGATATGGTGGCAGGACTATGATGTGTAACTTGCAAATATCACAAATTTTGAATTTCGAGACTAACCCAGTAGCCCAGTCATGTCGTTGCTATTTATGTGAACATTTTGTTGCGTATTACGTAGACAGGTACTATGTACACTATACTTGAGTTTCATACATCTCGATTTTGTAGTTCGACTTTGCCTTATTTTTAAGAGTGTATAGTTGAGTTGAGAATTCAATTAAGATTTCGGCTGTGTGTTATATTCGTATTATCAGTACTAGTATGAATATCATTGCTTTTTATTATCACAGGTGGACGGAAGATGAGATATCTTCGCTCAGTTGGAACTACATGCAGTGCAATGCCTCGCCAGACGTGATCGGAGACATCGTCAAGAAGTTCAAAGAGGACGACGTCAATAAATCCAGAGAATCAGTGATCAGGGAACTGTTGAAGCAGATGTTGATAAACAGAGATGAGTTCGACATGTTCATGAAGGTGGAGAAGGTGAAGCATTCGGAGGCCCTCCAGCTGAAGAGGGAAATGAAGGACAACGAAATCGGGAAGCTCTGTGAGACCATCACCCAAGACGGCAAGTCCAAGTTTCTGGATTGGGTGCAGATGGTCATACTGGACGCCTGTAATGTGAAGATATACTTGGAGAAGAAAACCCCAATAACCCCAATGTCCCCATCAGACAAGCCCGTGCCCAAGAAGGGTTCGCGACTGACGGATTATGACGGCATAGCATCAAAGAAGTCTGAACTGCCTGCCATATCGCCAGTATCGTACCACTCACTTTGTAAGTCAGATTGTTTTTAACTATTGCAATTTAATAACGATTTTTAAGTTCTTGTAATATTATTGTTATTATATCGCTTCGTCATGTCGCTTACGATGCAGACAGAGAACGCTCATTGTCAGTGGCAGAAGTCTTCTTGTTTACGAGGCTTGAGTGTTTCTTCATTTATCGTTATTTACATCGTTTATTAAGTCATATTATAATATAGTGTTTTCTTTGAGTTATCAGTAATGAACACGGACAACAATGAAATAAATCATGACTCTTTATTTGGTATTTTTTGGATGTCTTTGTTTTAATAAATCAATATATATACCTACATATAATTGTCCAGCTCAGATTAGGTTCAAAGTAGTTCATATTTAAGCAATCTTATGTAAATATGGTTCGTCTCACATTACGTGTAACAGAAATATTAAAGTTAAGCTGATAACTTTAATCAAGCCTCCATCTTCCCGGAGGGGCAGGCAAGCGAGTGTAGTATATTTCCACGTTTTGCCAGTTACATGTACATCCTATCGTGGAATAGGCGGTGAGCCTATTGCAATGCTACGGGCACAAATCCAGATTTTGAGCTATTACAGGAAATTTTACAATACATAAGATAGAATTAATTTGAGACTAAGTCAATTGCAGAATATGTGTACATTGACAGACCCCTAATATGTAATCATGAAGTCATGTCCACTAGAACATAAGACAGGAGTAGTAAAAGTTCTATAAGAACACTCTTTTCTCCAGTGATGAACAAGTCTATACCGCTGGTCCCGTGGAACTGCGAGCAGGCCGACATGTGCAAGGACTTGAAGTTCCTACAGTTGTTGCATAAACTTGGGTTTCACATGCCCGTCGATACCGGGAAATTGTTCATTCGGATACCACATTTTTGGACACCTGATTTCTTGTACGAGGTGGCCGCTAAGATATTGCCCATTGACACCAGTGAGTATTTATTCCATTATTCATTTATTTCAATGGTTTAGTACGACACAAAAAATACGTCTGTTTAACTCACACGTGAACTTTATTAGTACTTAGGTACTAATTATTTGTTATTAAGATCTTGTCATTCATTGTCACTTATTCACAATACACATTAAATAAATTCTTCCAACTCACACACAGCTATCTGATTCCAAACTAGAGCCGATACTACGCTAACCGCACAACCGTAAAATATGCATACATATGTATGTTACTATTCTAGGTAAGCTGATATCTAGACCCAGAACAATAATTCCTCTTACCATAACAATGTTGAGTTTCTCTGATTTTTCTGACACATCAGTGAATAACACTAAGTAACAGTTGCTCCAGTTCAGCAGATGGGAATCACCGCCCAATAGATTGACATACGGGCATATCATGTTACAATTCGAAAGTTAAATGTGCATCTGTTCCCCTACCTGTGGTTCAGACCATCTGCCCATCACATGAGGTATCTCTAAGTCATTTCTATTTTATACCAATGCAATTTTTATTTCAGAAAAACTGAAGTTCTCCCTGGACGACATATCCGCGAGCAGCGTCCTGAACTCCACCCGCCAGGCCAGCGGCAACGTCCCCATGGACATCGGCAAGGAACACAGCAGTCCGCCCAACGACAACTCCTATCAAGTGCACAAACCAAAGCATCTCGCCACCATCGTCAACTACACGCCCATGTAAGTTTGATATATGAATAAATTTGTCTAATTCTAATATTTTATAACCGCGCTAGGACCCTCACGATGTTGGCAGTGAGCACCGAGTGCCAAATAACTCTATCCTTATAGACCTGATGTGCTTCCTTTATATTTACATCTTTGTTGATACATACAAGCATGCCAGTTTTGTTATTTCTTAACTTTTTTGCATTAATACCGATTTGTCATATTTGTTTTTGATCCCTTCTTTTTCAGTTTCATCAAAATGTAATATGTTTACTCTATTACTCTTTAGTTCCCTACTGGATTAATGGAAAGTAATTTATTTTTGTACCAAGTTTACCAAATAATTGTATGTGCAATTGTTATCATTTGTTTCCCAAAAATAAAGAAATAAATGTTTTCCCTATCAGGCCCAGTTTCAGCGATGACCCAATTCTTTGAATCAGTCACTGTCAATAGCATTTAGCCATTCAATTGCAAGACACTTTATGTGTATATTAATACTTTCGTACTTTACCACAGGCCTGGCTGCTCCTTCAACTCCTCTGGCGATCAGGTCAACAAATCGAACTGGTTGGAGATGGTACAGAAGTCTCAAGAGTACAAACTGAATTTAAATGTCGAGAGGTAAGATTTGTTATGTTTTAAACAGTCCACTTTACATACCGGTCTTTTCATTTATTTGGGACATTATTTCACACTAATTTAGCCGTCATAAAAGTACCAGGACGTACACACTAAACCTTCTCATTACGAGAGGGGACCCATATTCCTACAGTGGAATAATAAATGGTTATTCCAACAGTGGAATAATAAATGGTTATTCCAACAGTGGAATAATAAATGGTTATTCCAACAGTGGAATAATAAATAATCGATTATTATTATATATTCCGAAATATGATACTCCGGAATTCGCAAGATTTAACAAGAAAAATTCCTAAGTTAGTCTGAAATTCTACCGAGTTCCTTCTAAAATCAAATTGTGAAGCTGTAGTCAGGGTTTTAATGTTTTGCCATGTCAATTCTTCTTATATTATTAATACTCCAACGACTACTCTAATAATAGTACGGACTCGTAATAATGAATAACTCTCAATAACTATTCTGATAATTGTACCGTCGAGCAGAGTGGCAAGCTTCGAGGACGAGGACGTGCCGATGTTGCCGGCGGAGGAGGCGCAGGAGCTGCCCGGCGTGGGCGCGGCGCTGGCCGCCACCGTGCTGCGCGCGCCCGCCGCCCGCCCGCACCGCCACCTCCCCCGCCCGCACCCGCGCCTCCACGCGCTCCTCGACCCGCGCCTCGACGCACACCTCGACGGACCCCACAACGCACCCCTCACCGCACCCCACGACGACTACTGCAACAACAGGTGCGTGGCTTCGTTTGCTTCACTTACTCACTTGTTTCTTTATGTATGTATATTTATAGTGATATTTAGATTTCACATCTCGTAGCATGATAATGTACAGTATGCAGGGGCATTTTACTTAACCATTTGCCTCGAATATTTTGTATGACCGACTGTTTTGCCGCCGGGGCGGCCGCAGCTTGTGCGAGACGGCGTCGGTGGCGTCGCACCTCACGCGCATGTACGTGTCGGACGAGGACGAGGACGAGGACGAGGACGAGGACGAGGACGAGGACGAGGACGAGGACGAGGACGAGGACGAGGACGAGAAGCTGGACGAGCCGCCGCTGCCGCCGCTACCGCGCGTGATACTCCGCGTGCCGCGCGGCCAGCACCTCGCCGCGCCGCTCGCCGCGTTGCTCGACCCCGTCCCCGGCGCCGAGCGGTTCTAGTGTTACTTGTTAAATGTCGTAGCTCTCGTAGGTAACTGTCGGTGTTCGGTCGTGTTAATTAGAGATAGATTCCTGTGCCGAGCCGTTCAAACTGAAATGACCATTTTTTGATACGTTTATTGATTAATATAAAAATCGCTGCATTTTTAAGGGTTCTAAAGGCTGTTTAAGAGATATAATTCACCCGTTTTCCATGAGCTCCATCGGACGGCAGCGGCTGTATTTTGTAAACGTTTATGTCCTGCAACGACCCGGTGACGACGATGCGTGGAGACCGGGTTCGTCTGCGCGGAAGTGTTCGGGGTCATAAATATTTTTAAGAAAAACTTTACAAGTAATTTTAATTGTTTACAAATGAAATATTGACTCTTTGTGTGCAACAGTTAATGTCTGTCAATTATACATGAACTTTACAAATAAAAAATGTATAGAGAGTAATATGTTGTAATTTAATAGTTGACTATAATATAATATATACCTGTGTGCAATAGATTAATTTTTTATTTTTCAATCGCATATATAGTAAAAGAAAATAAATCAATTATTGTTGTTTTTATTTTAGTTACCACTTAAACGAATGTTATATTAACGAAGTGCACTCTCGATTAATCATTTTTGATTTTTGTGAGAGGCGATTGTCTGTGAATGTTGGTTTTGTTTGTGATTTTGTTTTGTAATGTAAGAGTTTGTAATAAATACGCGTACAAAAAATATGTGTTATAATTTATTACGAAAATAACAATATTACACAATCCACGTCTAACATTACACATGTAACAACGAGATATAGGTACAACACACAAGGGTAGCAAGTACAACCATATTCCTAGTGAGAACGGGTGGCGTGCGAAAACACTTATTCAATGGATAAATTATCACAGAAACATACTTCCATTAAAACAATATTTGTACACATCATGACACAGGCTTTCAAAATGTGTTTTTTGACACACTATTCACACAGACTGCTATATACAAAGAAATTAACAGAACTCTAATAGTGTTGGCTGGAACCTTCCCCGTGGCTGCTGGGCTGGTTTTCGTCTAGATACTTCTGTATAGCTTCATCATAGCTTCTCGATTCGAATGAGTGGCCACCCCCGTGGCCCTCAGGCGGCCCATATGAGTGTCCCGGCCCACCTTCTGAGGCATAGCCATTACTGAATGAAGTAGGTTGGTAACTGTCGTAATTATTTCCACCGTGGGATTCATTTTCAGCTGAAACGTAATATTCTTTTGCATTAGGCGCTTCGTGGTTTTCGTGCACGTCGTACGAATTCTCCTCTGCAGGGTGTCCGTCGCCGTGCTGGTCATGGGAACCTTTTGCTATCACGGGATGTGGTATTTTTACTATCTGCGGCACAGGCACTGGGTACGGTTTCGCGATGTGGACAGGATAAGGCACTTTCTCTACTATCTTCACTGGATAGGGGACGGGGATTTTCACTGCAACGGTCTTGGTTATTTTGATGACTTTGACTGGCGCCTCGGGTGTTATTACGTGTTCGCCGAGATCCTGTAGCTCGGTCTCGTAACCTTCCACCGGAATGACGTGCGAGTGGTGTGATGCGAAGCATGCGCTCGTGCAGCTCAGCAATATTATTATTTTCTGTAACAGTAGAAATTAATAATGTAAAACTATGGAAATTATTTAGTATTCATACCTCATTCTTACTCGAATAAGGTATCAATTAATTATGACCAGAAAACCAGTGTTCTGATATCGGATCTAGTTCGAGTTGGCAAATATCACGCGATAGAGAACATATAGAAAACACTAAACTGTGCAGGTTTCCTAGAACCTAGGACCAACGAAATGGGAAGCTGAAGTCTAAATAGAAGGCTATCAGTGCTTTTAAATCCACATGAAAGTGCGCAACATGATAATTAAAGTGCTATATATGTATCTAATTGTTTATAAGTGATAATCGAAGCCCTCGAAGAAATATGTAACGTTCACTATTTTCCCATTCTAATATCTCTTATATAATGATGCCATAGCCGTTTATTGCATAACCGATCACGAAGCGAACAGACAGATAAGTTACACAGAGCGCGATGCAAGCAGCCCTTCTAAGTCGGAACTACTTGTAAGCTGTAAATCCCCCCTTGGGTCTTAAGCCAGTCATAATAATAAATAAAAAGTCAGTCATAAGCCAGTATAAAACAGCGATTGAAATGAAAGTAACGTATCCAAGTTGATAAAGTAGATTATTGGGTAAACATAGCTTCCAAAGTTCAGTAGCTCGTACCTCCTACATATCAAACCGCTATTTCTAATAAGACAAGTGGAATAAGCTAAAGTCAGTGTTTCTTAACCTTCTTTAGTCCGCGGACCCCTAGAAAATCAAGTACAATTTCAAGGACTCCCGGGCGGTTTTACTCATTTCACTCAGTCAATCTCGGTCGGATCTCGCTTGTTAGCGCATGCTCGTCGTGCTAAATAAGCATAGCAATTACGAGACTTGCTGGCATTTATGTATTAATTCAAATGTCCATAGATAAAACGGCGGACCCCCATACACATACTCGCGGACCTCCAGGGGTCTGCAGACCACAGGTTAAGAAACACTGAGCTAAACAATATACATAGTTAGTATTGAGTATCTGAGAGTCCAAAAAGTTAACTCACAAACGCCATACATTACGCAGGTCAACACTTCAATTTGTTTTTTATTTTTATTCACGTAATACACTGTTGGTTTCCTTTTCATTTGGAACGACAGTACAAAGAGAAGTATTAGCTTGTGTAATAAATGACATAACGCGGCCGTGATAGCTACCGGTTGCCTATGTTAGAAGACCGACAAAATAAGAACAATAAAAGAAGTACTAACCAGTGTCCCCATTGTGTCGTGAGTGAGCGTAGCTCCAAGGTGCAGTTTAAACTATTCGATAGCAAGTGTACTGGCTGGCTTTTATATGGCGCGTTCCAACGCTGGCGAGAGACTGTTCCGGCCGGGGTTACTATTACTTTCTTCCGAGTGCCCACTGCGATCAGTTCTTGACCGTACACCTATTAACTATAGCGCTTCGCATACACATTCTCTGCTTTCATAAAGCGCATCTACGGCGCGCTGAACGGACATACGGCGCGACTCGCTGAACTATTAGACCGTTGTAATAGACACACTTCTAGCCACAAATAAGTACATATGTTGATCCATATTATTGCAAGACGATAATACATGTATTAGCACGAGTAACCCTATTCTGAAACTCTTGGTACCGACACCTAATATACATTTTTAAGAACTCATTTCCATTACTAACTTCAGTCTAATGTAACTTGAGCACTTCAATATTGTTGCTCTCTTATTACACTTAAATTTAGATTTAGCAACGGGTTTAAACATTGCATTTCTATATTATAAGGAAGATGACGTTGAACATTTACGCTAAGTACTAAAAATGTAAAACAAAGCGGTCTTTAAAAAAACGTTACAAGATAATTTAAAAGGCTATTAGAAAAGGTGGTTCAATCCAATAATTTCCAATTTGTGTTACATATATGAATTATGCAACTAGAAATGATAAGTTGCAAGTTGTAGTTAGATAATGTTATGCAAAAGATCATTATGACGATACCTCGATTCAGGCTGTAACGAGACTGAATACATTAGATTGTACTCTATACATATGTGATAATTATTTACAAGTGGAGTCCGAACCCATGATGTTAATGCACAGGTTAAGGGTGTTTTCATTAAATGTTTTGCGGAAGACCAACGGTGTGAGAGGATGTAGTAGAGCGGTGATACGGACTGACTGCCACCAAAAGTGTTTCTGGAAGCTAAGCGATTTGAGCAGGATTAACGGAATGTTTCCACTAACGCTGTGCGAGGAAGAGTGCTATGAAATTAGAAATGTTTTGATGTTTCATCATTAACTGATATAAGATATAAGTTACAAATCTGTCTACTTATTTGGTATTCTAATATGTCTACGTGTTGAGGAACTTTGCTTTCTTTTATGACTCGATAAAATGGAAGTCTGAATCTAAGATCCTGCGTCGAGGAGTGAGAAAAGGGACGATATTTCCTCCAAAATGTTCACGAATGCCCTCGAGGATATGGCATAAACGTTAATGGCGAGTACCTACCTCTCACACTTGAGGTTTGCGGACGATATCGTCATCCTGTCTGAAACTGTGCAGGACTTGCAATATATGCTGAATAGCCTGGCTGATTCTTCTGCTCGCATCGGTGTCCGGAACTTCGGAACTTGGACAAAACTAAAATAATGTTTAATGATCATGTCCTTCCGGAACCAATTTTTCTTAAATGGGTGTCTTTCGAAGGTGTACAGGAATATGTCTACTTTGGGCAAACCTTGCAACTTCGAGATGGAAGATTGCAGAAGAGTACAGCTTGGCTCGGCAGCATATAGGAAACTTCGTCAAGTCTTTTCATCACCGCTACCGCAAAGTCTCCAGACAAGTCTTCAATAAGTGCGTCCTACCTGTTATGACATACCGAGCCGAGACGTGGACACTCACGGTGCGACTGGTCCACCAATTTAAGGTTTGAAGGAACGAATCCGAAATGAGGCGATCCGACTGAAAACGAAAGTTATCGACATAGCCCGAAGGATTAGCAAATTGAAGTGTCAGGGGGTTGGGCACATATGTTGTAGAAACGATAACCGTTTGAGTAAACGTGTTCGGGAGTGGAGACCGCGTTTTGGTAAACGTAGCGTAGGTCGCCCTCCAGATAGGTGGATTGACGATATACGCAGTGGCTGAGAGGGCTGGATTCGAAGAACTGAAGATCAAGCTCAGTGGCGTGTTATTGGAGAGGCCCATGTCCAGCAGTGGCCGGAGCAGGCTAATAATGATTGATAAAAGTGAAAGTCACTTCTGTATCCATTTCCTCATAAAAGATTGTTAAGTAAAATAGCAGGTATTTTCCTTTCTCACTGAGCTTTTATTGCCTATAATTGGTGACTTACGCTCGCCGACTGGAGTACGTTTTCCCAAAGCCACGCCAATCTCGTATTCCTAGGTCACATACTCCGCTTCGATGTACATACCTGTGTAAAAACTTAGCTCACTTAAACCCTTTTATAATATAACTAAGCATAGAGGATCTAAAAATTAAAACGAACCTAGGTTGATATTGTATACATTAATCGTTATGCAACGTAAAATATTATCTGATAGAAAGGCATCTTACGCATGGCAGTTTCTGCTAGGATAGATATTTGGTACTCCGTGCTATTTGCCTAACCCGCGAGGCATCTGGCGCGAAGTTATGAATATATGGAATTGTTTTTCGAAATTGTTTTTGGTAAATTTGGAAAGAGAATACGAAATACTTTAACGCTATTATGTACATACATTGACTATCATAATATATGTACATATATTGTACTAAGCGACTACTTCAGCTTTATTATTATTTCTTTTTCATAAAGCTCCAGGTGTTATAATATTGGATGGATACATTAAATAAAAAAATCGTATTAAAATGAACGGGTTTATTGATTTATACTCTATTATTTAGAAATAGATCGTTAAACTTTCATCCTGTCTGAAAGTACTCTGACAATAGAACCGCACCCGCCAACGTTGTATGCCTTTTCATGCCAAAGCAGAAGATGTCCACTCGATCCTTCCGACGGATATTCAAAGCCTCTATAAATATATTTCATTAGTACATCAATATCGTCTAGGGATAGGGCTGTCACAACTTCCTCTATTTGTGCAGATTTTATCGCCAAAAGAACTTTAAGCGTGAGGGTCAGGGCGCTGTCCTGAAAAAGACATTCATAATCAGTTTCATACCTTCATCATCAATCTTTTCAACGTTCCATAGGTAAAAATTGGTTTCCATACTGGCCAAGTTGGGGTTAGCAGACTGTACACGTTTAGAGAAAATTATACAGAATTCTAAGATATAAGGGTTTCTTGTAGTGTCCGACCGAAACAGGATTTTCAGCAGAAATCGAAACTTACAACATATTTAAAATGTCTATTGCATACTGAAATCTAGTGTATTTTAAATTTTCCATGACTCTAATGTGAAGCATA
>DWEE01000924.1:0-14791 GCA_018245755.1 Parelbella macleannani | reverse complement strand
GTTGTACCGGGTACTGTTGCACCCTACTGTAGGCTACTGTACTTTACACTACAATTATTGAATATTATATTACAATTATAATTCTCATTCACATTCTTTTTTATAATTTTTTTTGCACCTGCCTTTATATTTTTTTGGTTTACTGTTCTTCAAGGATTGACTGGTGGAGAATGCCACTAGATGTTAAGTTCGCCCTTTGTTGTCTGCTTGTGGTAGACAATAAAATGCAAATAAATTGCCTGGGTAAGAAAACTGTTGTACGAATGCATTTGATTTAGAAACGGGCCTTCGATTCGATACAACCACGCTTGAACGAGCGGCGTTCAATCTGTAAGTTTAATGACTTCATTGAGCGTTGAACTGGCTGATTTATTATTATCTACGTTGATAATACATAATGCTTACATTGATAATCTTGCTAGGTCGTACGGGGTAGGCAGAGGGCATAGGCGGCCAAATCACTCCAACCTTACATACGAGTACTTGATATGCCTCGTTTTTACAACGCTCCCCGTGTTATTTGCACCTATGTATATTAAATTAACGTTCTTTTTTAAATGAAGGTGTGGTAGCATTTCCGTTCCAGCACCGCTAATGATGCAAGTTTAATTAGTTGAGTGTAGCGCAGGCGCGGTGGAAGTTCGCGTGGTGGACCGCTGCACCTACAAATCTAGAAAGATCTATAAAACTTCTATACCTAGATATTTTTTTCATAAATTTTTTTCGCGACACATTATATAAATCCTAATTATTGTATATATATTAAAAATAAACATTTATAAATTATACACATAGTATTTAAAAATTATATGTGGATCTCGGAAGGTCCATGACCGGAAGGATTGGCGCCGATTAGGGGAGGCCTATGTTCAGCAGCGGACATAGAAAGGCTGATAATGATGATATGAATCTCTTACCACGAACCCAATTGAAACGTTACTTTCATTCACTGTTATAGAAAGTAACAATTAATCTTAAAACGAACATCATTTAAAAGAAAGCAATACGCGCCGGGAATAAGCCCACATGCCTGAATTCAATTCTAGGCTATCAGTTCTAATAGGCACATTCGAACACATAAGAACATTCTTTAACAACAACTGAATGAACACAACCATTCAATAACGTAACTATACACATCGAATTGAGATATTGGCAGAAGCGAGCCAAAAATTTAATTTCAACCTGAACGTACGGTTCGCAGCACATTCTTCTCGACGCATCCAGCCACTGCCAGCCACTTTGCGTACTCGTATATTCACTTCCTCTCCATAATGAGTTTATTTAGAAATAAAATCAAACAGATATCTTTTTTGTTTCAATAATACCTCCGAAGCAAGAAATATCTCGTCAACATTTCTAATGATTATTTATCAAAACTGCAATGTAACTCGGTGTTGAGTTTCTTTTATTTACGTATTTTTTCTTGCTTCACCACACAGATTATTTACGAGCTACACGAGTCACAGATCTACGGGCACTCTTTAATGTACTTTAAATTATTTGAAAGAAACTTAGAGAATGTTTCACATTAGCAAAAGAGAGAACTTTTCTTTTAGTCTCGTATTCACCCCCGGGGCACAAGTAATAAAGGTCAAACGTTACCCGAAAACCTATATCCAGTAGCTTCGTATAGTTTGAAGGAAATTGTTAACGTAACATCACGCCTGTAGTCCCTGAAAAATGAGCCAGGAGAGCATATTATATTTCCACATTTCAACGGTTATGTTTTAGCTACCATAGAATAGGTGGTGAGTCTACTGGCCTACACCGGGCACAGATCCTAACTCCAAGCCACTGCTAGAAACTTCTACTAGACAATCTGAGTTAGAAAATCCAAGTTAGAAAATCTAATAATATCTGACTCGAGATTCGAACGCAAATCGTCTCAATCAGCACTCGCGTCTTGCAGCCACTTGATCCACGAGGCCGTCAATTGTTTACCTTTTTTCTTTACGAGTGATATAACAAAAGAACAAAAAATTACATTACAAAAATTAATTACTATACGATCTCCTATCTATCCAGAGATGCGCTGGTTTCGAAAACATAATAATCAAATGTATATACATTCAATAGTAAATTTCCTATTTATCTTATTATACTTGTAACTGTTTCAGGTAAGAGCAAGTAATTTAAACCTACAACAAAGGGTAAACAAAGCAAAAAAGGTTAGAATTTGTTACTTATCAGCATCTTTGCAGTGATAATGGTATTAGGTAATCTTGTTTACGTAACAATCCCTAAGAGAGATCGCTCTCGATAGGGGATGGAAACACGCGATACTTAAGTATCGGGTCGCGTAACCCCCAACATCTCAACGATACAAGGGGTCGCTAGAGAACCGTTAAGGGTAGTCGAGCCCCACATAAACTATCCATAGTGCGGAGGTATCCTTTGAAAAGCGACCTCAATAGAGTCATGGAGTCCAATTATTCCGCTAGATCAAACACTATAGAGCGCGCCGACCCTGCCTTAAATATCTTAAATATTTTCTAGATATTTATAAGACGTAGTCGTTTTTTCTGGAAACGTTTTAATTTGTAGTATCATTGAGCTTTGTATGTACGTTAATTCTGATCTTTTGTAGGTTTATTATTTTTATTTATTTCTGTGTTGTTACTTTAAACTGTTGCGGCAGGTCCCTTACGGGGTAAACATGTTTACACTTTTACATTTATTACTCTTCACACACACATATTTTAAAACGTAAAAGAAGTAACATCACACCTGTAATCCCCGAAGGGCGACGCAAAGGAGTGTAGTATATTCTCCCGTTTCACCATTTATAGTATTTCTAAATTTGAAAAATCAAATAGTACCCGACCCTGCATATGAAACCAGGACCTCCGGATGGGCAGTCGCGTTTACAACCATTCGACCAATGAGGTAGTCACGCATATTTTACTTTTTCCATAATATTACCACAGAGAAAACAATTGAAAGTAGAGTAGTAGTAGAGAAAACAATTGAAAGTAAGTAGTCGTTATGTGTCCTTTTCATTCGAAGAGACAAGGCTGTTTCTTGAAATAAAAAGGACATGACGTCAACCAATGATGTCAACCAACCCCATGAAGTATATAGACCATAATGATTCAATTGCCTTGCCCTGTCAAACTCAATTACTTTGCCCTTACAAATACACGGAAGAATGGCAAGATAGAATATCTTAAATGCTTCCTTAGCAAAAAATACAGTTCATTTCATTGACGGTTTTTGTATTGCTTCCCCTAATTATATCAATGAAGCTCCCCAGATAAAAAAATAAACTCAGCGTCGGTCGTCTATCTGCTTGGGTTAATTTTTAGGGTTCTTACGATAATACTGTCAACACTTCCTTTGGAAAATATGAGCGCAATTATTTATATCCGTGGATAATAAAATGGTCTATGCTATATTCCATGCGGACTATATTAATTATAAAAGTATAAAGTAATTATACAATAACATTATAAATTATTTTTATTTTTAAATAACAAAATATTACGGGTCATTTTCTGCCTACCCAATTACTTATTTCATTTTCGTGTCATCATTGTGTCGCCGTTGGACACAGTAATTACCATTTCAGTATGAGAAGAGTTGGGACCATAGTCTACCAGACCGGTACATTACGAGTCGACAGGCTTCACATATGTTACCAGATCTTAATGCACCGCAGGATTTGAAATCGGGATACCCAGAATAGGAGGCAGAATACTAAACAACTACATAATCACAGCCTTATTCAACTCAGTATAATCATATTTTTAAACCATACAATGTCGAACATTTTAAATTTTAATTCAGCAGCTCTCTGAAACCGTGCTATTAAAAAACAAAATTCGTACATTTTTAACCTGTAACTGTCCGCAGATAATGAATATCTGTAGCAAGAAAAAAGAAAAAAAAGAAAAATGGCGGCCGCGTTTCGTTTCATTTAAATACTGGGGCTTTATTTCACGGACGAGCGAATATCTTCGCAAAAAGTGGAAAATGTTGCCATTCCACGCTGGAATGTGTTCGGAGTATCGCAAAAAAAAACAATAATAATCATTGAAGAAAGTTGCTCAGCACATTTTCAGTGTATTGGCTCGTTAAATGTGTATGGTAATGAAAATAAAAAAGCATATAGTGCAGAAATTTATTTATTGTTCACCGTGTGCAGGATGTCTTTGATGTATAATATGTCATTCGTGAAAATTTATTATAATGTAATTTTTGATTCAATAATATTTTAATTGTTTTATGTAAGGGATACTTTATACTGCAACATGACCAGCCAAATGTTTCCAAACCAAAATTACTAATTAATTAATCAAAGAGAAATTTAATTCAAACGGCTTAGCTCTATAGGAAAAAAATGAAATTTGTCGTAATAGAAATTCATTTCACAAAAAAATGAGGTATTTAGCATTTGCCGCTTCTTGCCTTCTCAAACGGAGAACTGGCGTGATGATATAATAATTTCATTGTAACATTGTGACATAGATTAATATTTAAATTATTCAGTGTTCCCCCGAAAGCAATGACAGCAAAGTTGAAATAGCGAAGCGCGAACAACTAACTAACATTGAATAAACATTATCGCAAAGTTTGATCAAATACTGTTCGAATGTCGCTGCAAGTTAATCAACGATTTAAATGATTTCAATTTGATGAATATTAGTTGCATATGTGTTGATTTATTTCTACACATATGAAAAGCTTTTACTAGATATATAGAAACGAAATTGTTTCCGTCATGCTTTCCACATACAAAGTACTTATGTATAAAGCATTTATCTGTCTTTCCGAAAATTATCTGAAAGCGAGTTCTGCTTACGAGAAAAAAGTACTTTACTCAAATATGTTCCGTTGTATGGATAAAATGTTAATTGATATATTCCATTAAACTGATTTGACTGATCTGACTTTAATTACAATGATTACGAATCATTGTAATTAAATAATTGATTGCCTAATAATATTTATACTACGTTTTAACATTATTCAAATTTTAAGTTTCAATAAAAAAAAACTACAAAATTAAAACGACGACAATTAAAACGACTACGCTTACAGTCTAAAGTGAAAGCTGGGGTTTAAACTCTTGGCCCTAATTAGGTATAGTGAAATCCAATTGGCTATTACTTTGGACGCTGTGTTTTTTTACGTTAAAAAAAATGGTTTTAAGCTAAACACTTTGTTATTACTGCAAACCGGGAGTATGTCAAATACATTTATTCCATCCCGTATTCGGCGGAATTCCTGTACATTTTGTACGATTTTACTCACAGCGGTGGTGGTAATAAATTGGAATAAATCCGCAGCAGGTTGTTTGCACCCCCGGTCTCCCCTGGCGCAGTCCTCGGTCCCCTGACCCCTGTCCCAAGGCACATATCCTCTACCGTGCCATTACGCGCACCGGCTACATCTCCCGTAGGAGCACGACATAGATTTCCCTATTTTGTATTCTGTACGAATACTTTATTAGACACCAGGAGAAAATTTTTTCACTAAATAGCGGTACGTATTGCGACAAAATATTTGATTGCAATAAATTAATAAAAATTCATCTTTCAATTAAAATATTAAATTGAAAGTTGTTTTATACTTTCTAGTATATTTGAATATGTATATGACGCCTTATGCAACGGTTTCATACATAGATACAATATTTGTCTATAAATATTGTAACCATAATGAAACATAACTTTTGACAGAAAAGTCATATGCCGTCCAAAACTTTAAATTTGAAGCAATGCGAAACATGTAGGTGAGACAAATTTTAATAAATATGATTTAAAGTTGCTACTAAACACTTTGACTGCCTCGTTGGCCGAGCGATTGCGAGCGCGACTACCGATCGGGAGGTCCTGGGTTCAAATCCCGGGTCGGGTACTATCGGATTATTCTAACTAACAATTTCTAGTAGTGACTCGAAGTCTGGATCTATGCCCGGTGTATGGCAATAGGCTCACCACTTATTCCATGGGACTTAAACGTAACTGGTGAAACGTGGGGGTGTACTACATCCCTCTGTCTACCCCTTCGGGGGTTACAGTCAGTCAGCAGTCAGTTTTTCATCGACTACTTAATGATACATGACGTTTCAATGCAAAAAAGTGGCCTAAACTGGACTAAATGCCAAAAGTATGGCTTATTGGGTTAAACATTCATATACATTGGCACAAATACTTACGTTCCATTTTATACCTGCATTAGGCTAACGTTATTGTAATACATGAATCGTTCTTTTGTATGTGTTTTGGCACCCTTCAAGGTAACGAGCTTAAAAATCTTACCTGCCGCTATTAAGTGAGTTGCGGAAATACTGACTACAAACGATTAAATATCCCACTTTTGAACTTTGGATGTCTCCATATAACTGGCAGCTTGTAATCTACTTCATTCCTGTCAGCCAATGTAAATACATGACGAAGCGGGCTCTTGGCCAATCACTCTATCGAAAGTATTCTAACTGTGTGAAGGTGATTCCAAGTGCTCATAACTTTTGTATGCCCTATATTTATATTTCCAGAAGTAACAGCTTTAACTCGTCTGATTTAGATGTGTCAATCGAGCTGAAATATACTTACTACATTTTTGTTTCTACTATTGGACAAGACTTTCCTATCAACATGTGAATGTCGTACCCTGTAACGCTCCAAGACTTCACACTCCTTAAAGAACATCATGATATACTCCAATATAGCGTATCTCCAATAAATGGCAGAACGAAATTTTAACCCGAGAATGGTTCATTATAAATCTGTTCGGCAACAATTGAATACCACTTGGGTTGGGAACGTCGTAAAGAACTGCAATTTATTTTAAAGGATCTCCCGATCGAAAACTTTACGATCCAATGTGGGGGATTCGTGGACTGTTGCCCGATCGCTCCTAAAGCAAAATCCAGTTTGAGGAAACTTTTATCTTTTATAGATTACACTTGAGAACTCAACAGCTGGAAAAAGTACATTGCCAGTGCGATGTCCTGTACGCACGAACGAACTTCAACCGCTTACTACATTTTATGCGTTTTTGTATTATTATTATGTTATCACGGCAGATCCTATGAAGATAGGCAGCGAGCACCGGCTACCAAACACCTCTATCCTTACAGTCCTGACGTGTTTCTACAATCCGCGCTCTCTTCGTGCGCGTTTTGGTACTACTTTTCGGAATATGTTTCGCATTATTTTTCCAAGCTGAACTCATAGATACTCCCAATTAATGTTACTACCATACCAAAAAGTGACATAAAAGAAACACCATGTATCGTGTAGTGTAATGTGATGCGTCGTTTAAGGGTTTACTGCGGGTAAGTTCTACTAATCAACGGAGCACATTTAATGTTGCGTAGTTCCCGTTTTATAGCTTCATTTGGTTCGCCGGAAGCATTTAACGTTGTAGATATTACTTAGAAGCATACAGAGATAGATTACACTAGATATTCTAATTTACAAACTTCAGTCCCATATAGCAAAAACTTTTTAATATATTGCATGTCTGTCTGTAAGAAAATACATATTTGGCATTTTATGGTCTACTCCGTAACCTATTCCGTAAAACACCTAGCGTGACGTTAAAATAAATTTTAACTATCAAAAAAAAAGTACATGTACATCGAATATAGATCATAATAAATGATACCTTATATCCATTATATTCCTAGTTTTGAACGAATTGTTCAAGATGAGGAAGCGCGGCTCTCTAATCGGGTGTTATATTCCACGGGTCACTGCACTATCCCCATTCGCATTCAACGAGCCGAACGCTAGCCTGCACGAAAATAAGATAAAGGCATCTCGTGTGAGCTGACGAGCTTGCTACATATATCCAATCGACTGATGGCGAACAGGCGGATCAAGTGAACAAAAGCTTACACGTATGTTACATCATGTGTCTTTTGTGTCTACTAGTGTGTTGCAAGACAAGGTACGTGGGTGTATATGTATTGTAGACAAAAGAATGAAACTCATCGAAAATGTCAATCATTTCCTATTAAATATTTGCTTGCAACAGACATATAATATTAATTTATAATATTTGTGCGAGGTAATGGATCGTACTCAAAATCAGCGTTACACTGGAAGAAACGTCGTAGACGATAGGCATCTCATAATTAAAGAGGCAATACTTTTATTTGACTGCTTACGAAATTTTATCGGGTTTTAAAACAAATAAATTATGTATTACAAATGTACACTGTAAATAAGAAAAACACTATTGAATACTTCGGTAAATAAATAAAAGTTGTATAATATAATGCTATAAAAATTATATTATATTTAAAAAAGGTCCTTGTATCATTAATAATTAATTGTAGTACACTAGAAAACTTAGACATGAGTAATATAGAACTGTCAAGAAGATTAATATTCAAATCAACTTCACTGACATTTCTACACGAACAAAAAAGTCAATGTAGGTACATACCTACATATATGTCGCAAAAATACCTTCATGCTGCGGAGTGAAGGCGTAATTCGAATTTAAAAATTACAAACCCACCCGTGATTCCGTTCCAAAAAGAATTTTAACACAAGCCGTAACGAAAAATTTGTTTTGTTTCTGTTTTTGTATTTACACATAAGGGTTACCAGCTTTTAACGGTTGTGGTTAAATTTTTACGGTTTTCCGCAGTGAAAGGTCTGGTCAGTAAAAGGGCGGGAAGGACGACCCATTTGATGCTTGCTTTATCTCACAAATACGTGTAATTTTATGGATAAATTCAAGTAGCACACTACAAACAAAAACAAATTACTGAGAGCAAGTTATAAGTTATTTATTATTCACGCCTATTTCTATGAAGGAGTAGACAGAGGTAATATATTATGAGATATGAAATATTCAATATTTGTATGAAATATAAAATGTGTAACTTATATTCCTCAAGTAACAGCAAACATCACCATCATCATCATCATCATCATCATCATCATCATCATCATCATCACCATCACCATCATCACCATCATCATCGCCATCAGTCTACTCCCTTCCACTACTGGACATAGACCTCTCCAACGGCTTGCCACTGAGCTCAATTTCATGCTCTTGACGTGACTTATGACTTGACATGCTTCTTCTATATTCATCGCTCACGCCAAAACCGCACACACCCATTTTGCTATTTTCTCACTGCCCTACGATTATCAGCCAGTAAACTAGTATTTAATCAAGATAAGTGACATTGAAAAGAACTATTAAATTGAAGTGTTAGACAATATAGCGTCCGCACTTAGAACTAGCTAGGTGCGTATATGAACAACGCAACAGCTGAATATGCAGATCGCACAACACGTGACATGTTAAACCGGTGAGTGCGGTGTGGTAGCACGCGTGCGGCGGGTAGCCACACCGCAGTGTGTGGCTGTCGATACTGCGTTTAACCGACGACAGACCCGCGACTTGTGTAATGGATGTTTTTTTTATCATGTGATAGGTTTGCGTTTTGCCGCGATCCCGCCTGATGGAGAGCGGGGATGCGTTCTAAGACGGAGCACGCATGCTGCACGCAGCCTATTCACCCATGTTTTGAAGAGTCCCAAGTTATATGGATTTTTAAAATTATGCTAGTTCCTGAATATGTCGATAGCATGTTGCATAGACATTCCGACCTAGATGTATCGTCATCAGCAATTTCTTTACTTTGAAACTGTTACATAATGGTCTACGGAAAGAATGAAGCAGATTAAGCTATTATCTGCTGCGCTGATCAAGTGCCAGTTAATACCGTTCACGTTCTGTGACTAGACCTCTTTCAATCTGTGTAACGTTAAAAATAATGATGATTATCATAATTGTATCCATTTCAGTAAAGATTTCTAAACACCATTACATTGCAAAGAAAAAAAAAGTGTGATAACACAACCAATATTTAATTATTACGTCCAAATTTAACGTAATTTTCAGTACAACGTACGAATTAGTGCATAAGCTTTCACAGTGTGCGGACACGTGTCACATGTAACCAAAGACTGTGGTTCCACGTACAGAAAATGACAAACGTGACAGTAGTGTGCCGTAACTAGCACATGGCAATGGCTTTTAGAGCAATGGTATCAAATGCGGTCCTTTGCTACACGTCACGTGCGACCAGCGCGACTGCGGTTTGACACGCGGGACATGACAAACGCAGCGACGCAACACTGTCTAAGCAGGACTAGCCTCGTTCAATTGTTGTAGCATTCATTTTAACATTCATTTCTCGTATTCGCAACATGGTAGCTTTATCGTTTGACTGGCTTTACTTTCTTGATTAGATTGCCTAACGGCTTAGTTCATGTTCTATTTCAAGTCAAGCCGACCAGCCGGAGCCCTTGGAAACATGCCTCGGTTATTAAGTTATTTACTGGCTTAATGGCTTAATACAAGCACTTTTACATACAAGTATGACCCTAACTATACTTGTACGTAAACGTACTTGTGTGAAGCGAGTAAATAGCTTAATAATAACGCTCGGTTACCTACTCCTGACCTGTAAAATTTTGCCTTTAAATAGCCAATGCTTGTGTTTTCGACATGCGGTCCAATGACGTACATACATATATCAGGTGACTGCGGTTTAAATGTGTACCGCATTACACCCCGTCCTAACGACGGCTAAGCTCAGCCATACACTATTGTTGCGGAATAGGTACTTTTATCTGCGTGTTATTAATTTATGAATTAAGTATTTCAATAATTCACTTTCTGTTACATAATAAATGCTTATTCTATAGGGACACTTTTACGACATGCTTTATAATACTTAAACGTATGGAGGCCTATTACATACATTATACCTATATGGCCTATATGGTATTAACTGGCTTATATATTTAAAGCCTCTATAATTAGCTAATGTCACTGCGCAAATAATGCGGTCAAATAGCACAATATATTAAATTTGACTAGTAAATGCGGTTTCTACATAAACCGCATAAAGCCAACTACGCATTATTTAAGCCAATACGGTATGTCACGTCACGAAGCAATGGCATTATTGTGACATTAGGTTGCCGTATCATCCAATGACTTTACTATGTTATACTTTAGTATATATCTATGTAGGTATGAGATAGTATAAAACATACGAAACATAAAGAGATAAAACTGGATTAGACTGGCCTACCCTTTCAATGTTAACAGACAGATGCAATCTCCGCCACCCACCCCAGTAAAAGGGTTGCAGCCAGCGAGCCTTTCAATTGTAATAGAATTTCTTTTTGTTGTTAGTAATAAAAAGATTCTCGGTGAATAAAGGACTGCTTGACAATATTGCTTTAATGAAAAAAATTAAACATTTTTGATGGTCTCTTTTGAAAGTGTTATTGGGTTTTTCATTTTGAATTCCTAGTAGCAACACGTGGTTTAGACTTGTGCGCGGTGCATGGCAATTAACTCAAACCCTATTTGATGGGATAGATATATGTATGTATAACCTAGAGAAACGTTAGAGCTACGCTTCTCTGCTCACCCCTTCTGGGAAATACAGGTGTAATGTTATGTTACGTACATTTGATTTTCAGAAATATTGCTTTAATTATTATCGTTATTACAAACTCGCACTAGGCCACCGTTGCGGACTATGGCCTGAACCCTTCTCATTAGACTGATACAACAGAACGATAAAAGGGTTGGCGATGACACAGTAATTTCCATACGCTATCCGTAAATGGATATCAAACGTCACATGTAACATACCACGCTGAACTGCGGGCGCGACAACCGTGAAATGACTCAGCTAAGATTTCGCGCCCATGTTGGAAACTGCATTTGTTTCAAATCTACCTTTTAATGTACCTACCTAATTTATAATCCGCGACTACGTTATGTTAAGTAAATCATAAATATCTCGGGAACTTACTACACAGATTTCCTAACATATCTGATTCCTGATCCTAACATAGGCGTAGCCTGTGGTAATTTTTTCAACAACTGATAAACACACTTATACATATATCTGTTAATAAGTACTCATGTAGATATTTTTTTCATTACCTGTAAATATTGTCAGCTTTGTGTTGTCGAGTTACGTGTGGAAATCCGTGCAGTCGTCGGTCCATATTTTCCGTTCTTGTTGTATCATTACTGAATACCTCGTTGGTCGAGTGGTTGCAAACGCGACTGTCGATCGTGAGGAACTGAGTTCAAATCCCGGGTCCGGGTACTATTGGATTTTTCTAATTTAAAATTTCTAGTAGTGACTCGAACTCTGGAACTGTGCTCGATGTATGGCAATAGGCTCACCATCTATTGCATTGCGACTTGGGACTTAAGCGTAACTGGTGAAACGTGGGGATGTACTACCTTCCTGCCTACCCCTTCGGGGATTACAGGCGTGGTGTTACGTTATATCATTACGCTGGGTCCCTTATAAAGTAAGTGGAAAGTAACGAGTGTCAAATATCTCTGTCCTTATAAACGTAACGCGGTTCTTCCACATTTTGTTACTGACAAATGTTTGCGTAACACAAAATGTAAAAGGTGAGTCGACGGACCTCTGACCTCGGCAGCTGCTGGAACTGATGTACACAATCTTCATTAATTTAAAAAGAGAGCTTATTAATACCTCTTCACGGGCGTCTCCTGGCAGTATTTTCAAAAAACTGACTAAATTTGTAAACAAACAGCTTGTCTTGGGAAACTTTTCGGTACTTGACCAATTACATATTTTAACATTGAGTGATATAATTTAATGAAACATTTTGAGGTTCAATAATTCTTCAAAGCATGTTAAATTTATTTACTTATAAAACGCATTAAGGAGAACACTGAAGTTTTTATTACATGTGGTGCTTAGTTATTTTAAAATACCACAGATTTTTTTAATAATTAATTTTTTCGTTAATGTGTTCTCAATTCAACATTTTTTCAACAATTCATTAAATAATATATCAATGTTATTTCGCAAAACTTTTGTTTGTAGTATTCCTTAACCCTTTACTCTGCTCTAATCTACATCTCAATCTCTTCTAACTCTGAGAACAGAACATTAGACCGAATTCGCTTCAAATAATTTTTATACTTCTCCTTTACGTGTTCCTTTTTCTAACTCATAACATTATGTTTATCCTGACATCACAACTAACTTTAGTTTCGTATTACGTGCACGTCAAGTAGGTAATCCCACTTGTTAAAGTCACAACGCAATCGTTGCAGCGACACAAAGGTGCACCATATGTAACTATACACAGGACGAGATAAAACAATCTGTACATGAACACGACATGAGTTACTGAGATTAACATTGTCCATAAATAATGGCTGTTTAGCGTCAAGCGTAAAATAACGGCCTAAATGTGAACTATAGGACCGAGTAGTGTCACTGACGCTGAGGCCGGAGATCGGCAGCTGGATTATCGTAGTCCAGACTAGGCTAAGCTTAAGATTATATAGCCGTTTTCCCATTATTTATCTTAAAATGCTTTTGAATATCCGTAGTTAGTTTCAAATAAAAAAAGTTACATCACGCATTTAAACCCCAAAGGGGTAGGCAGACGAGTGTAGTACATTCCCAAGGTTCATATTTATGGCTAGAGATTTATAGATTGATTGTCTCTTCATTGAGTAAATTTATCAAATACATGTTTAACGTCACATGTCGATAATATGCCTGTTTTCATAAAACGAATAAGTAGATTCAATAATTTTCAGTGCAGTGATTGAATCTTGCGACTGTGATCGTGTATTTTTATTAACATTTTTACTATACCTGAAGCCTCGATCGAAATTACTTTTACCTGTACCCTCTGTTGCACCTATATGGCAACACTGTAAAAACCTGTTAAGCAATATATTAGAATTAAAATAACTGTCTCGTATAATTTGCTGTCCAAAAAAACTAAAATACTCTAAAAGAAAATACTAATAGGAATACAGACGCTGGCTCTGGTCTGACTAAGTTCCATATACCAACAAAATGGCAGTGGCCGGGCCGGCGCCATGATTAAGTGAGATGTATGTACGTCATATATATCCCTGGAATAATGTATGCTCGCGAACGAGTGGATGGTCGGAGTGCATCGTTAGTATAAACACAATGGAGTCCTTTGCGGGTATTTAATAAGTCATATAAAAACTAGTGCTTTTCCAACATATTTTTACTCAACATATAAGTTTTTTTTTTAAAATACAAAGAAATAATATTTTTTTTTTTCACTATAAACATGACATTTGCACATTTTTTGTTATGTTTACCCTAACAAACAGGTATATGGGCTACCTGATGGCAAATGGCCACCGTCGCCTATTGTCAATGGCAAAAACCGAGGAGGGGCCCAATGCTTTGCCGGCTTTGAAGGAGACCTCGCTACGCGCTTTTCTTGAAGAACCCCATTTCATAGTGCTCCAGGAAAAACTCGGTGACAACGAAAGTTGTAAACCGAACTGTGGAGGACACCTACGTGTCCAGTCGATGTGGATGAAACCTAAATGTTCGGTGAACGGTACGACGGAGGAATAGTGACAAGGGCACCAGGTCAAATGACAACAAAACAACTGTTGAAAAACAGGAGTACTACACTATTCTACCTCTTCGGGGAAATACAGCCGTGGTGTTACGTTACATAGTTATTATCAAATTCTTCACGGTTACATAATCATATATTGTACCTCGATTAATAATAAACTTTGTGTGGAACGGAATTTTTCGACGCTGTCAAAACACAACGCGTAAAAAGTTGAATATGATAGTTAAAACATTGTTCGCGAACGTTTATGAACAATAGTTTAATCGCCCATTTATTTCGTGTCAGTTTTACTGTACCTACATGGAACAAATCGGCCCACTCATGTTTTATCGTGGTATGGGTAAAACGAGTCATAAAACTCCTATGTG
>DWEE01000923.1:0-14795 GCA_018245755.1 Parelbella macleannani | reverse complement strand
ATACGTTCACACAATTGTACCGCTAACGTGGCAATATCAAATTTTCATGACAAAAAGTGTTCACATTTAAACAACTTTATTTCAAATATACATCATACTGCAGATCTCTGTTGACTCTATTTCAGTAATAGGTAATAATAATTTAATGGACTGCCTCGTTGGTCGAGTGGTTGCAAAACGCGACTGTTGATCGAGAGGTCCCGGGTTCCAATCCCGGTTCGGATACTATAGGATATTGTAGTAGAAATTTCTAGTAATGTCTGGGAGTCTGAACATGTGCCTGGTGTAGGCTAATGTGATAGGCTCACCGCCTCTTCCATGGTGGGACGTAAAAGTAACTTCAAAGATTACAGGCGTGATGTTACGTTCCATTCTATTAATTTCGTTCCCACTCTTTCGATTACGTTACATTTACGATAGTAAACGAATAATATTCAAAACGGCTTGAGTATTTTTAAATAGTGCCAGCAAAAAAAAGCAAAAATATTTAATGAAGAAGTGGTTATAATTAAGTTTGCACAGGTTTTGTCTGGTTTGACATCAGATAGCCGTATCTCAAGATAATTATTATTATATAAACAATATCTCACAATATCGCATATGTCACACAGAGCAGTTATTTAAAGCATTTCTTAAACATTTTATCACCGTAATCTTATAAGAAATAATAAATATTATAATAACTTTCTACAACTTAATTACGCTTTGGCGAGTTTTATTATTATCTCACAGTGCATATTTTAACGTTTCTACATTCAAATATCAAGTGTGTTCAAACTTGACCAGCTTACTTACTTACTTAAAAGCTACAACATACCTATAAAATGCATTACGAGTTTGCTTATTTTCGTAAAAAGCTTTACAGCTCGCACACACATATAATACATAACGGTTGCGCAAAACCAAAATGCGCAAACATTAGTTTTACGATTTACCTCGCTCTAATTTTAATGAGACGAATACTTTTCCGATTATTTACTCATTTTCGGTAATAATTGCCAACACTTTAATAAATTAAATGTCATGTCGCTGTAATAACAGAGAAAAACATCCTGAGGCGACCTGCCATTATTTCTATAATACATAATGTTCTTTAAGTTATGCAGACTGTGAGAAATAACATGGAGGCTCTTTTCCAACAGAAGTACGATAAAAGGTCCTTTAACAAATGACGCAAAAATTTGCAAAAAAAGGAGTTCTCAAGTTGTAGATTCAATATTTTGACTGTAGATTTATTGCTTTAAATTCCAACCAACAACACTTTTTTGTTATTGAGTTCTGGGGGCAGAAAGTACGAAGCCATAGAATATATTCCGGATTCCATCATAATGTATAATCCAAATGATTAAAACTTTATCTTAAGCTAGAGATAATTATGGGATAACCTTCTGTTTGTGTTTATTGACATTACTTTAAGTATAAAAATGCTATCTTTAACACGTTTGGATAAGATACATCAGCTTATGTCATATTTCACAGAATTATTTACATACATAGATAGATGCATGGACTTATTGCCATTAATTACTAATAATTAATTATTTCATTATCGCATTAATTTGTATGACAGGCTATATCAAATTTCTGGATCAAAAATTATGACATTTTATTATCTCTGGTGATAATAAGAATTATGAAGATGCGCCCAAACACAAATATCGATGATTTTTAATTCAATTTTGTTGTTTTGTCCGTTTATTAGAATCCTACGTATTGTACGTCAGCTGCACTTTGTCCGAGAATGCAGGAGTAGGAAAGATCTATCATTGTCTGTTAATAATGTGTCACTTCACTGTACTCCTGATTTCCAGATTGTACAATCTGATAAGAGGCAAAAATGTTAAAAATGTGTCATTTCATTGAATTCCTGATTTCAAGATTGTACATTCAGATAAAAATCGTTAACGAGCCAAGTAAAAGGACGGCGGGGAAAACTTGTGTGTTACAGTGAACCTTGCTTGGGAAAAGTAAGAGATAAAGTTCCCTAATTTGATTGTAGATACACGTTCTTTTTATTCTACACAAAATAAGACATACATACCTATGTATTTAAGTTCTTAATCTCAGCCCGTTTATGAGATTTTGTCATATCATTTTCTGGTCATTCGATAAGGCATGGACAAAACTGACAATGCCCATCGATATCATATTCGCGCTTAGAAAAGTGCCAAGAATACTTACCATTTATTTTATTTAACTGCGAAGCCGCAGAAATGACCGCCGACGCCGGCTATACAACCTAAACAATCCTTTTGATCAGTCGCATTTTTGTGATTTCCTCAGATTGTTTCAGCAGTAACTGTTTTCCATTGCAACAGCCTCGAGTTTTGTTTACAACGCAATCCGTACTATCGGCATAATGATAAATGTACAGACGGCGTTATCTTGTTGTAATTAAAACCAACTCAGAATGTTTAAAATATTTACCCAAAAATAGTCAATAAGGAACATGAGTAACAATGTGATTTTAAATAGGTAATAATTTATGTTTTCATTTGCGTCATTAAATGAACTGTTCTATTGGAAATTGTGTATTGTATACGAAGTTATGTAGATGTAGTGGCCAAGACTACAACTACTAAGTAGATAGGCTAGTACTAGTAGACAGTAGTAGCGTAACACTTACAAACGAATAGTTGAAATTGTTCTTCATAGCGTCTTATCGATATTCTTCATATAGTCACTCTACATAGCTTTAAATGTAAACTACGACGAATCATCCGAGTCTCTGCCAAGATCTGACACGTGTTTATGAAATACTTATACAATAGCATAGATCGATAGGAGCGAACAAATAAAAATATATTAGAACACAAATGACATTGACACGTCTAGTAATATAAACACGCGCGACAATGTCGAGCATCGAACCCGTACCGGTTATGTTTATATACTAATAAAAAGGCTACTGACCTCACATCTAGTGTCTGAGAAACTGATTTACATTACGCATACATTTGGACACATTGAGGGCGAACCAATATGGTATCGAAAACACGAACGCAATATCATGCCTGTAACCCCCAAAGAGGTAGGCAGGCGAGTATAGGATATTCCCACGTTAAAAAAAACACCCTAAAATCCATATGCATTTAATGATCCTGTTGGATGTAGTAAAAGTGATAATTGAGATAGACAATACGGTTTAAATGAACAAAGTACAATTACTAATAAGAATAAACAACATTACAATACAGTTGCGTGCGCCCACATCCGGTACAAGGACGTAGTGGTTTAAGGTGTTCGTGAGGAAACATTTGCTCTTAATTATGTTACATTAAAAACATCAACGTTCACAACTATCGACGTCATTGCGGTAATGATCAACGTTAATGATAACTTTATTCAAAGTAAATATGAAGTCAAAAGTTCTATTTAACCTCAATGCAGTAGAGCCGTAAATGTCGGAGAAAGTAAAAAAGGTTATATAAATTCACACTTGTAACTGGTAGGCAGAGGAGTGTAATACACTTCCACCGTTAACCCGTTATGTTCTAGGAGGATAGGGACAAATCCAAATTCGACCAACAATCTGGGAATTGAATCTAGGACCCTCATCTGTAGTCGAGCTTGCAATCACTCGACCAACGAGGCAGCCAACAAAGAAGTTGCTGTTTCTAATCAAAAAGATGTCAACTGAGATAAAACCTTCGCAATATCATAAAGAAATTCCAATCGACTTGGTTTTATTATGGCCAAAGATTACAAGGTAAATTCCAGTGAATATTTTAATCAAGTGCAAAATATTTATAGTATATGTGTGGCTATAAAAAAATTCCATTTAGGTAACAATTCAAGAATATTTATGAGAGCAATTTGGTTTGTCCACTATCAGTATCACACACATTACCTGTGACCGCAGCAACCTTTAACGTGTCACTAACAATGTTCATTCAATCAACCGACGTTCTAATTGTATGCAACTCTATACAGCGTACATCTGATACCGTCGGAGGCAGACCTATTAATAGTTTTGTCACACTCATCTCTTCGAACCACTTACGGCCAACCACTTATGTCCACGGGCGTATTAATTGTCCAACGTCCGTCACTAACAGGGGTTCTCGTAACAATAGTACGCAAACTACGACCGAGGATACAGCTAGTTGGAGCTATTTAGACAATCAGTAGATCACGTGAGACATGAATATACAATATTAGGAATCACGTACAGTGGACACTTGAGGAAATCGCATATTAGTATTAGATTACATGCGATTTGATTGTTGGTGATAAATTCGAATATTTTCTTTGTTACACCCTCGGTCCAGTGGTTAGTGATACTGCCTACTGGAGCAGTGGTTGTGGGTTTGATTTGCACAAGGTATAAATATGTCTGTGATGCGCATAAATGTTGGTTTTATTGGACGTGAAAAACCATGTACATAAGAATATTCATTGGAGAACAGAGAGCCGTGTCCGAAAATATTACAAGATATTTAAATTATATTTCTTGTGGGGTGAAAATAGCAAATGAACAGACTAATCACAATTGAGCGCTGCTGTCCTTAGGTAACCGGAGCGAATGTCGAGCAAAACCGTAGGATTAGACCTAGTAACGTTAGTTCAGTTATTAGCAGTCGTTAATAACATAGTATGAATAGGGCTGTTAGTATATATTAATCATGGGGGCAGTATACGTTCTATTCGAAGCTGGCGACAGTCGCGTTGCTACTCATAAGGATTGAGATGATCGCTCCTAGTTTATACACATACGTATATATAGAGGAGCTACAGATTGAAACAGAATATTTTAATAAGATTTACTGTCCACTACGAGAAGGAATTGTTGCTACTGCTTAGGATAAACGGTGAATATCAGGAGACGACAAGGATCTAAAAATCCGCATTATCCTAAACAAAGCTCAATCCCTTATCACTTATTTGCACGACTATGGCATTAATACAACAAAGTCGTCAATTAAATTAACCGCGTCAGTCAAGGGCGTTCAAGATCGTACGTTTTATTCTGAATAGCTCAACGCTCACCAGTATAAGATTTTAGGACCTACTATCGAGGAGAAAGGCTTATATTATAAATGTAAGCCTTCACATAAGATGAATAATGAAAACCGTTTCTAACCGGCTATCGTACTTACGTGATAACAGAGTCCTTATTACAATGGTTTTGTATGCGATAATATAATTGATATATAATTCGTCATCTTTAACAAAATATTTTTTATAATGACAAAGAATGAATACTGCCATGTACGTCTAATTGACGTCAATAACCACACAACAGGACAACAAACGATGTGTAAAATGACGGAAATTGTACATAACATAATGTGACAAATAGGCCAGCCTAAACCCTGCGGTAACAGTGTGACAACAGAATTTAACATAACAAAATATAATTATAGAAACTATATAGTTAAGAAACCATTAATTTTGTGAGAATTAGATTTTTCCAGTATATACCTAGCTGTATTACTTCACGCACGAACATATTAACGAAGTCTTATAATTTTTATAAAATGTCACAGTAATGGCAATAATAGTGATAATAATAACATTTCAAGACAAATCTGAAACTAGATTGACTGTAGTCATGGTGGGCACACACAAAAAGATAATTCAACAAACACCCAGATAGAAATGTTTGATAAATAAATTCATAATTAATTGGCATATCCGCCGGGAATCGAACAAGGCACTATGTGCACCAGTCAGCTATATAACCGCCCGCTCACTGAGTCGTCGTCACACACGCCTGTTTTATACCTAAAGTTTTCTTTCACTGCATTTTATTAAAAGTCCCTCTTTAGTTATTAACACTTATTACTTTGATAATGATGTCGGTTATAAATATGTATTTAGGAATAACATTATATATAAAATCCCATATTAAATCTTACGTACAGAATATTATGTTCACAGAGTGTGGGATGCAAAAAAATTAACTAGTCTTATCAAGAAACTGCGTCAAAGCGATGTAGGTGCGCTGTGTTCTCGTGTAAATTGCCTTTATGAGATTCAATTAATAATGAACAAAAATGTTGGAACATTTTTATATTTTTATTAGTTGACTGTTGCAAAAAGGCGTAGTTTCAAAATAAGTTTTGAACTCGACAAAATGAACGCAACGAATTGGTTTTGAAGCGAATACCTATAGAAAAAAAAAATCGATTCTTACGTTCTTTAACACGCCGTAAGTCGTGACAATGTATCTATTGTGTACGTATATAACTGATATGATTTATCAGGTCATTAATAAAGAGGAAATGTGAGATAAATCTATAAACAGACGAGATGGTAAGATCTATATGACTTTGAGATACTTTGAACGTTGAAGGGCAAACTTAATATTTCAATGTTATAACATAAACATACGATAACGATCATAAATAATTAGATTATTAAAACGAAATATTAAATTTTTATGGGAAATATTGCAAAAGAAATGTTACCTCGCGATTATCTTTTGACGAAACTCGATGGATGATTAACAAACACATCCACACTGTACGAGAGTCGGCGCGACACTAAGCTAAGATGCTAAGCAAATGTTGTATTTTGTTTTGTGCAGCAACCATAAAACAGGTCACGGCGACCTCTAAGAGTCTTATCAGAGGGTTCAATGGCAATAGCCCTACATCTATTCTGTTTCGTAATTAGACCCCAATTTTTTTCCGGACCTCACAATGCATATATATTTAATAATACATATTTCCCTCCTTACAGTCTTAAAAATATTTATCAATGAATAATTAATCACCTAGACACTCATTAGGAAAAGGCATGCAATTATTATTAGAAAATCAAGATGGTATTCAGGTTACTGGTCAAAGTAATTAGAGGTTGGTAAATGGTTTTTCATCACCATTATTATCTTGCTAAGTAGAGTAGGTTTCACGGTTTGGGGAGGATCTATTGAGAATATAATTAATTGCAAGTAAATTCCAAGCATCCTCTGCATTATTGAGAAGTCTTTGAAATTCAGGAAATTGATGACCACTTTATTCAGAAATTTTTTAATTCACAAAATTAATAATTTTTGGCCATCAATTGGTAGTACTGGGCTGGACTGGTTTGACTGACTGACTGACTGAAATCACCAAAAATCTACTTAAGATAAGTTCATTAATACTTCTTAAGTTTTCACCTTTCGTTTCTGTAATACAACAAATTATACAATCACTGGTTTATCTCAGCTGATAAATATATTGAATTTGTATGATTTATGTTGAGTTTTCGAATAAAATATATCAACCAATTCAGCTTTCTTCAATATGCTGCTGTATATAGACAAATATTTCTGTAGTTATGAGAAGTATAATATGAGATGTGCATTTGTGCCCAAGATTTATGATAAATAATTAATACATAACATAACATACTAAGTATTATTACTCTTGTCAATTGATTATTGTTATGTAACTAGTCACAGTAATGTATTTGTGTAACACATTTGTGTAACAAATTACTTCTTTTTTAATTTTTTTTTCACCTTATACAGTGACAAAGACAAGAAAACATTTTTTTTAGTCTGTAAGTGTTTACTGAAAATGGAATGAATTAGCAACAAAACTAACTACAATTATTAAAATAACAATGCCTCTAAGTCTTACAATTACGATAGGTCATGTTTAGACAGTATAAATGAATGTTTTCATTAGAATATTGTGAAAATTAACAATTTAAAATGTGTTAATCACCAATATTTACAGATGACTAATGTAACAATGAACTTCTTGTGGATATAAATGAACAGGTGAGAGGTCAAATTGAAGTGAGTGTGACCAGAATGCCTTGATCCGGTTCAATATTATAGAATGACAGTTGTTCATATTGTATCTTATATAGGAAAATGTAGTACTCATTTTAGTTCAATTTTTACAATGTAATTCATTATTAAAAAGAAGTTCTTAAAAAAATACTAAGTAATCCATTTTTAGGCTTATAACTCAGATAGTTACAATTTTCATATCCCATATAGACTAAAAGATTCATGTGATGTCTATAAAGAAAAATAAGACATTTTTTTTATTTAATTTCATCATCATCAGCCTTTACGTAGCCAATGCTGGACATAGGCCTGTCTAATAGCACAAAAATTATTTTATTTAACTAAAGGAAAATCATAGAATCTATGAATTAAAACAATTTTAGAGAGGCCTGATTTTGTATTATTTTCTTTCCTTTTATTATGCATATTATGTAAATACAGATACAAGCTATCACATATTTATAACCTTTGGAAGAGGATTAAGTGGGACACACACAAATGAATAAAATTTATACAAATTATTAAAATAGCTTATTTTAAAAGTGTCTTCCTGGGTTAACAAAAATAAATTAGGTTTACTGATAATGCACAATTACATTTTTCTATTTTTTTAAATGGTTTGCTATGATCTTCCCTCTAATATAGTGTGACGATAAAGTGCAAATATTTATATATATTACAAATGTATTTTTAAACACAAGCTTTATAAATTTACCTTTAGGATAAATTAAGTTATTACGTTAAAAAATAATAAGAAATATTTGTATGCATTTATTGAGACGTAATTTATCAATATTCGTGCGAGAGCCGCCGTATTACGATAATCCGTAACTGAAATTATAGATTTAGTAATATTTAAGGAAAACGTTTAACATTATTAAGGTAAATAAATTTAAACACATTGTGCTGTGATTTTTAACAGTTCAAATTACATAATAAACAAAATAAAACACGAGTAAAAGTACAATTTGGCAAGAACTGCGAAATTGAATACTTGAATGAAATGATTAATGTACATATCGCACGTAGATTTTAGATAAAGAGAAGAATTTTAAAGAAAACTTACCTAATAACGACTTTATTTCTAATTAAAGGTATGAATTTCTATTATGAATCCACTAATCCAAATGACGACCCGCTTTTCAGTCGCATGCAAAATGCAACTTCAAATTCTAATTCTGTATAATCTTTACTGCTACGCTCGTTATTGACGTCCAATGTCATTATGTCATATATAGTGTCATTTGTGAACTATACAAAAGTAGCAACACTAATCCACAAAAAAACTTTTATATTATTATAGTTTTTTATTATATTATAGTTTTTTTAGTATTATTACAACCCTTTTTTATTATTGTCCATGACTACTCGATGCCTGATATTGGTTACATAATTATTATCACAGTCACAGTATCACACGATACGTCACTAGTCAAAGATATATGTCATTTTAAGTTGTCAATGTCATCTAATTCGAAACTAGATTAGTTTTAATTTCTTAACTATAAATGATTTATTATAAATTAGTAGACTTTGTACCGTACTTCAGTAATTAAAAAGAAACAAAATCTTAAACTTATTTCGATAGTGATCATTTACAGGTGTAAATTACATACAATGAATGCCGAAAAAAGTTTTAACTTCGATCATTGTTGCCGAACCTGTCTTAAGGCGACCTCAAATCAAATGTATAATATATTTGCAGAAATATGTCCTAGCTTGAGTATAGCTGATATTATAAACAAGAATGTCTCAATAGATGTAAGTAAAGGCACACTTACCAAAACATATTTTAGAATTTATCAACAACCTTTATAAACATCATAATAACAAATCGTTACTACCCCAAAAGGGCACACAGAGAACTATAGTACTCGGGTTTTCATCAGTAATTCTAATATCCTATAGAATGGGGAGTAAACCTATTGTCATCAATCAAACACAAATCTAAATTCTGACTTATTACTGGAAATTTCAAGTTAGATGAATCCAATAATGCCTTGTTTGCACCAGAGATTAAACCCAGGACTCCAAGCTAGGCAGTCACACTTGCAACCAATGAGGCTACCAATATCCCTTATAAACAAAGTAATGAGTAACTTAAAATGAAACTAAACTTAATCCTATGTGGTGATGGTTGAACATGATTGGTGATTTAATTAAAAATAAAAAATGCTATTGATTCAATTGTGTATTTGACATCATATTTATACAGCTCCCTTTGCTTTATCAAAAAATAGTGTTACTGGTTGGTGACAAGGTGACTAAATTGCTAATACAAGTTTATTGTCTGCTTTGAAGACATTTACTATTCTCTAGTACCTGTTATAATAAATAATTAACAAGATTTATTGTTTAATGTACACTCAATAACAGGGTCAAATATGGTGTTTGATTTAAGAATACCAGTTGATAAATTAATTTGTAATAAATATTAGCCTAATATTATATAAAATCTTTACTGTTAGTTAAATGAAACAATAGTCCATGGATGTTCAAGTAATCACAAGTTATTTGTTTTCAGATAAATAAAGAAGATGAATTACCAAAGAAATTGTGTATGAAATGCTTTACATGTGTCAAAAATTTTCATGAATTCTGTGATTTTGCGAAGGCTGTAGATGGAACATTAAAAGAACAAGCAAAGAATAGAATAAACAGAACTGATAATAAATTATCTACAGACCAATTAGATAATTCACTGGCTGACATCAAAATGGAGAATGTTGGACATGATGATGGTGAATATGATAATGATATTACATCAGATCTAGATATTAAAAATGAATATTGTCATGAGAATGATCATGAATTGAATGGAAATAATAATATTGAGAATATTGAAGTACTTATAGATTCTAATGAGCTCTTAACATATAAGGTCAAATGTGAAATATGCAATAAGAAATTCAGAAAGCTGTCAAATTTAAACCATCATAAAAAGAAACATAGTGCACACACAAAATCTTATACCTGTGATGTCTGCTTAAAAATCTATACAGATCATGATAGATTTGTAAAGCATTTGAACTCACATCAAATTCACATTGAAATAGAGAAGACAGATATGAAAGAGATGAAGAATCCGGAACAACAATGTCAAGTTTGCTCTTTAATGTTCCAGTCTAAGAATGCATTATCTGCACATATGAGGAAACATGCAAAGAAAGGCAGGATTCTATCATGTACAATATGTGGAAAGGTGTTTGCCAAAATGAGCCATTTGAAGAGGCATGAATTGTCTCATGAAGTCAACCATCCATTTAAATGTTCATTATGCCCAAAGACATTTGCATTAGAAAATTCTTGGAAGGAACATGTGAATAAGCACAGCGGAATTAAGCCACATCCCTGTCCTATGTGTTCCAAGTCATTTTCTCATTTGACAACACTCACTACTCATATAAGGATACATATAAAAGAAAAACCGTACTTATGTCCAACTTGTGGAAAGAGGTTTGATTCAAGCACAAACTTAAATCAACATATAAAGAGGCATCAAGGGTTGAAGCTGTTTGCATGTACACTTTGCCCAAGAAAATTTGTTAGTAAAGGTATGCTGTTCTGTTAAATAGTTCTTCGCATTGCACACTTTGTTCAGTACAAGAATTTGGTTTCAATATTAATTTGCTTCTCTAGTCATGTATTGGTGGGCTAGAAAAGATAGAGAATGTAATAAAAGTGATGAACATTTTAAACTAGAAAATTGCTATATGAGGTAGTTTCCACAATTTCAAGAAAAGATTGCTGGTTGTGCAGCATAAGAGCATCCCTATTAAGTTTGGTAGATTGTGAGGTATTTTGCGAGTGACCACAATGTTCAATAAGAAAGTTGCAGAAGGATTCTCTAGTTTAAAATTGGAATGTATTTTGGTGGTCATGATTCTGTAGTGAGAATCCAATGGTAGTATTGATAAATTGTGTTACATATTATCAAATTCAATTATTCATATGACTGTATTATATAATATATATGTATTAAAATTTCACTTGCTTAATATTCTTGCCTGCTTGCTTAACAAAGTATATTTAAAACTATTAATGTGAGATTTAATTAAAAAAATGTATACTATGTGTTTCAGGTGAGTTGAAATCCCACAATGTAACTCATACAGGTGAAAGGTCTTTTGCATGCGAGCAGTGTGGCGCCACCTTCACCAAACGTACATCTCTTGCCAAGCACAATTTGAGGCACACAGGTGTGAAACCCCATCAGTGTGATACATGTCCGATGAAGTGAGTTCTGTTATACATATCATTTTGTCATATTATTTTTATACTCTATTACTGTTTTATTGAAATCATTTTTAAAACGTGGGTAATTAAAATACTCTTATTTGGCAGATATTAAGTCTGTTGCGTGGTTCGTGTTGCATACTGATAAGACAAATGGTTTGTGATTAAAAGTTCATCGGTATCACAAAAGGTGTATCTCCAATTTCCAATTTAAGTCCCAGCCCAATAAAAACGTTATCTAATTCTCGGATCGAGGTCAAAGATTTTCAGACTTGACGGCTTGTTTTATAAATCACACACATTAACATTTTTATTTGGTAGGTAGACATCATTATCGAGAATTAAAAACTAGTGGCGCTACCCGTTCGTTACTGAAAGAATATTATTTAACTGTTTCAGATTCACATGTAAAGATCACCTAAAGCGTCATTATCGAATACACACAGGCGAGAAACCGTACAAATGCGATATGTGTGAACGGGCGTTCTCTCAGAGCAACGATCTGGTGAAACATCGCCGGGCACATCTTGGCGATAATCTTTACAAGTGAGATATTAAAAAGTGTTTTATGCAGTACATAAATTTTTCGTGCTACGAAATTATCTCTATGCAGTTGCAACGTCCTGTTAGAGGCTACGGTGCTGCCACCTAGGCGACAATGCTGTCATCTGATGCATAATAAAGGTGCCGCTGTCCATGATATAAGAGTAGATATGTTAGTCCTATATAAATCATGCATCACATGAGGTGGAGATAGTAAAAATCCACAATGTGGTGTAGTTCACACAATTACGTACGGTACAATAAATCTTGTTGAAAATTCTCGAGTTTTTCTTCATTGACAAAAAATGTACGAATGTTTTGCGATTAATGTGTTGACAATATGCTTAAAGAACTACATGACTTTCTTGTATTGAAATTTTATCAATTTATAATTTCAGATGTTCTCAATGTACACAGAGCTTCAGACTTAAGACCGAACTTCGGCAGCATATTTCCGACCATTTTATATCACAGCAGCTCGAACTGATTAATGCCCAGGAGAAGACTGCAAATATTGTGATTGAACAGAAAGATATACCATTAGACGTTACAATGAATGGTGTGGTTGAAGCATTATCAGAAACTAAATAGCAGCGGTTTATACAAAAATGGTTTGATACTAGCGGTAGGTTAACTATCATATCCTTACTGCTGGAAATGGATTTGGCATGGGAAGTTACATGGTACTATGTGTGCAGCAAATGATTAATTTATAGCTTTTAAGTACCCACAGGGAATATGACTTGGTCAACGACACCGATTTATGTTTCCATTGTTTCTGTTACAACCTCATTTGGCTTAATGAAAAATGGGAGAATCTCCTTAAAGGCCTTTTTATATGGGTTGTATTAATTCTGCTAATAAAAGAGATGAAGCCTTTAAGGACAACATTACTACATTTAATTTCTTGCAGGTGAAGCAAAAGCCTTATAGTAATAGTGTGAAATTTTTCTTTGTAAAATTCTAGAAATAACTTTGTTTGTAAACTAGAATTTTGTTAACAGTTGGCTTGCACATTCCTGGAATTGTACTGGGTTAACGGGGAAAATATTAAACTTTATTTAATATAGGATAAGCCGGCCAAACTTAGGTTTACTCTTACTTCCATCTTTAGCTGTACCATAGATAATTTTTAAAAGTATCAAATATTTATATGTAAAGCGAATAATAAATTTTTATTTGTATAACAAGAGTAACTAATGTCAACATTTCAGTTGTCATTCCCAAGTGTTTCGTGGGATATTTTGTTGTAGTCTAATTGTCTCTGTAAACCCTAAATTGTTTTTATGGTTTTTTTGTTACTTTATATTACCTTTATGTTAATTCAATGTTACTTACTTGAAGTGTTATCTAAATATGATATTTTTATAAGTCTAATAAAGCTATAAAATTATTATTAGAAGCTACAGATTTATAAATTTATTATTAAATATTTATAAATTTATAACTTTTGTTTTTTTTTACATGTTCCCATGTTTTTATTTATCGTACTTAGTTATGTACCCTTTAATTCTTGGAGCCGCTGGAATTATTCATAATCTAAAATATACGCATCTTCTTATGTCGCAGCACACGTATTAAAGGGGTCGTGTAGGTACGGTGCGCAAAAATCGATTGATTGATTTTTGATGTATCCATTTACTTTTAAAGAAAATGCTTGTTTGCCACATTAAAATAGTGATTTATTTTAAATGCAGTTCGCGGATACTTCATCATCATCAGACTACCAGCCCCCTGTTGTTTGCTAATCTTTTAAAAATGGCACTTTTTCGCACACTATGACGGACAGAGGGCGAAAGTAGTCTTCCTGGACCACTCATTGAAAAATTGTAACAAACGCGGGAAAACCCGCATGATGCATGAGCATCGCGACAAATAGATATCTGCATAAATTTAGCTAAAACCAAAGACATGATCAACAAGCTAATAATTAAGTGGTACATGAACATACATCTCCATATGTCTTATGCGTGAGCTTGTAACAAAAGTTCTTGTACCTAATATACAATTATGTATGTTACACATCTGCTTGCCGAGTGATGGCTCGGAGTTTTGAACTCTACGATTGAGTTGAAGATTATGAAGTGAAAAGATTTGGGATAACACTTAGAATGTGTTGCTATCTTATTTTAATTATCATCAGTCTGTCTCAGTCCACTGCTGCACATACACCGTTTGGTGCTTTGTTCAGTTATTAAATCAACGTTTAAAAATGCAGGTATTCTTTATACGTGTATGTATGTACATCTTACTGTTTTGTAAGTCTATGAACAAATGTATGTAG
>DWEE01000922.1:0-14796 GCA_018245755.1 Parelbella macleannani | reverse complement strand
ATATGTACACAAATACATGCACACACATGCATACCTACACATGTGTATTAAATAAAACGGTGACTTGCTTTCAAAAATATCACAAACAGAGGGCTCGTTTAAGATCTTGAGACAGAGAGTTGTTATTAAACAACTGACTTAATATAAGATACGAGTGCTTAATGTAAGAAGAATATTAAGTAAATAAATACAATTAAAACATAACATAAATCTATAGCAAAGTACTCGTATAATATCATCTTTATTATCTCGCTTGAAGGAAAAATCTTCAGTTGTAATAAATATCACAAGATTTAGGGCACTTAGTGCCAAGCTTTTATTCCCGGATCAGCACTTAAAGGACAGGGTTATTGTGTTGCATTATAGTGTTTCGTTCATACCCTAAAGGGTCTTCATTTATTAACCATCCGCGTTAATGAAACGCGTAAATCTTGGAGTACCTAACTGTGGCGCGACATTCAGAAAACTAATATCCAGTTGAGGTGGTCCTGACATAAAAATCTTAGTAGTTTAATGCTTAAATTATATTGTTATTCTTAACACTACATATATGTAATGGCATTTAATCGCTTCAGATTTATCTACCTATAATTTTGACGTGTTATTTTATGAATGCTATACCTACATAATGGAATACAATTCAAATTGATAACGATCAAAATTGACCATTTTACTTCAATGCAGCACACATTAGGTTCATTCAGTGAAGTGTCGTAATCAATATTATCAGTTAATTAAAACTGATCACTTACATCGGTCGATACGGTTAACATTATCGATATATTTTTCTCAGCGTCTTCATATTTTTTAATATCAGTTTAGTGGCACTTTAGTGTATCACAGCTTTAACAAATTTATTCAACCATGAACCTGCGGTCAATCATTGCTCACTGTAGGATCGTGTTGGATAATTCTCAGTGCTATTCTCACGAGGGTGGAGGAATCGGGCTCGGCAGTGGTATATGTATATTGTTTCTCCTAAATAAACTTTGTTGACAGGGTTATTGTGTTGCATTATCATTATTTCGTGCTAACGCGCGAAGGGATCCTCACCCTGGCTAATGTGTGCGCAATGCTTAGTCCCGAATTTAATGAAACGCGTAAATTCTTGGAGCCGGCTTCACATTCTCAGGTGAAAAGTAATGTACCTACTCGTAATGTTGCAGACGGCTATGAATTTGTGATTTACGAAGATAGTACTGCGGTTTCTATATGGTGAGAGTTTGTTCACGTATCAGATATAATACGTACATTTAATAAACTCTGTCTCGAAGCATTTTCATATTCATAATTTATTTTTGAAATTTGATAAAGAATGCGATTAGCAAGCTTTTGCGTATAGGGCGTTCTACTGTAGACGTCGGGGTGAGTAGGGGTGGGGGTCAACGTATTTGTAACCAATTGTAAAACTTTTTCAGTGGAACCTTCCGTTACACATTTTATAACTGTTCCAACTTCAAATAAATATTATCGTTTTATAATCGTGGTTGTAGTTATAAGAATCTTTACCTAGCGTGACGATGTAATAATGGTCTTTTTTTCCATTTATTACACTTATCTTGTAATTTATGAAAGACATTTTTATATCGTTAACCACACACGAAGAGCCAGTTCAGGTCCTTAGAGAATTCAGCATAACAAACATAGTGAAACAATCCGTAACGATTTCAACTGGGCGGCTATCGCCGGCCGGAATTTACCGGACAAGACGAATATCCCATCCTGTACCATTAATCCTTCTAATCTTGACAGAAAACCTCCGGGGAGGCGCATACCCACTAAGAGGCATGGCGCAAGCGTTTATCAAAACAATGGAGAACGGATACGCGATTGTAACAAATATTATTCATTAGGTTCCTTTTGGTCTATTTCTATCAAAATAACACTTATAGCATTGTGTTTGAGGGAATTTCATTCCACAACTTGATATATGATTTCCCTTTATATTCTTCCTGATTGTGTACACACTTTGTCACTTTTGCATGTTTCTGATTAATTCCTTCATTGATATGAACGAACTGCTCAATATAATTAAAACAGAATCGATATCTATAAATTTGTTGATATCAAAATGGCCATTTACCAAATTGTTATTTTACAGGACCTTACCATTTGAAACGTTGCATAAAATAAGTCTTTTAGACCCTAGAACGTATATATTTTAAGTGATGATGAAACGACTAAAGTAATAATATATAAAGACTACATGTTGTAGATTCAATCGCTTGGATATTTGAAGCAATATGACTGTTAAAATGAAAGAAATCGACATGACAATAGACAAATCAGTAAACCGAATACATAAAATTTGTAGGTAAGGCAGGTGAAGAATTAGCGGGTTCTTTTCTGAGGCGATAATATATTGGTGACTTTCTTACCACTAATAGTTCCATTAATACATGGATATCAATATCTTTGTGTCATTTGTTTCATATGACTTATAATCCCACGTGATTGAAGAATAATGTGGACATATTATGAGTCAATTTATACACACTAGGAATCTGTCAGGATTCATTAGGACCAAAAATCGTGGCGTTATTGCGTAGTGCGAAGTATAGTTTATTATATTAGTCACTTAAATTATCCTGTCGATACTTGTCAGCTAGCATTTGTGAGTTTCATCGATGTTAACCTTTTTACATATATTGTTTAAGTACATACTATTTGGTTTTATAATATAGCACGAGATCGTTAAAATGCAATAGAAATAGAAATTTAATATTTACTGTATGATTTTTGGTTACATAAAATTCAAAAAGGATTTTAGTTCTCTAAGGATTTATAAAATTATGGGTAACTTTTCATATCTTATTAAATATAATTTTAAAACTAGAATTTATATTTGGTTACTTTATGTAGTTTATGATTGTCAGTTTATAAAATATGAAAGAATAAAAGTACTTTTACTAAATGTTTTACTAGAGTGTTATGTGTGAAAGCATTTCTTCAATTTGTTTATAAAAAAAGTCGAAGAACATTTCATAAGGAAGACAAAAGTTTAAAAGATTTATTAAATTCTTTAAATAAAAAAATGCATTTATTGAACACAAACATCGAATATGGCAAGCATTCTTTGAGTCAACAAAATAGGATTCGATGTACCGAGGCTTAAAAAACCGTTTGGCGTCGAAAATATTTAATGTTCTTTTTATTACTTTTAAAAGGCATCATTGAGACCCTATACATTGTGACACGTTTATGGACGCAGTCTATTATAAATTTAAACATGACACACATAGTGTTAAATTTAATTTATTAAAATATAAATTATACGGCGTGTGTAAAATAACAAAAGCGTGACAATATTTGTTTCCGGTCATAGAGTGGTCAAGTGTAGAGGAAAGCTAATTTAATTAGAAGCAGCTTTATCAAGCTCACAATTTTCCAAACTTTTCATACTAAAAGCGAAAATGAGTAAATTAATTTTGAAAACTTCCGATGTTTTATTAGAATACTGCTCTAAAATAAATTCCTGTAATAAGGCCCGGAGCGAAGATCTAAAAACACATTCATATTTCTAATTCGCAACTAAATTCAGCAAGATGTTTTACCTCCAAGTTTCCTATTTACGTCATAATGAAATTTCGCATCCATAAAATTAGGATTCATATATTTCAAAAGGCACACGAAACGTTAACTAAAGGCTGGGTCTTAACCTTTTGGAACGGCTAATCTCACGGTTGAACCATCTAGCTAAAATGAGATCAAATTTATTAACCCATATCTGACATAGAACACCAACTCATGTTTTATTACCACCTCATATTTTACAGCATTGTTTGGTTAATCTGATGTGATTAACGCTTCCTCTGTTGTTTCAGGCAGTCGGCCGATGTAAACACAAAGCCGAAATGAGATGAGTATGCGCGTGTCGTGGGCCAGGTGGTATTGGATAGTTATATTCACGACGTGCACGGCGAGGACTGCCAGCGACTGGCTGGACTGCGCCCACATCACGACCTGCCGTTGCAAGTGGTCCTCGGGGAAGAAAACAGCCACGTGCGCCTCCAGCGACCTACGCCGCCCACCATCCCTCTCATCAGACATTCAAGTCCTCGATCTTCACGATAACCCATTAAGAAACTTACCGCAAGAAGTATTCTTAAACATCGGACTACTGAACTTGCAACGATTAAACCTTAGAGCGACCAAGCTGAGATCGATACATCCAGATGCGTTCCTAGAATTAAGAATTTTGATTGAAGTGGATTTAGCCGACAACGATTTAGCAGTTTTGCCAAGAGATATTTTCAGAGGCAACGAAAGATTAAGATTAGTAATTCTTAGCAACAATCCACTAACGACTTTAGTCGCTGACCAGTTCCCACCACTTCCTCATCTACGAATGCTCCTATTGGACGGCTGTAGATTAAGGAAAATACATACAAACGCTTTAAGAAATTTAAAATCTTTGGAGACTATAGACTTACGTAGAAATCAGCTTACATTCCTTCGTTTAATAACTTTTTCTTTACCAGCATTGAAAGCAATGTCGTTATCTGGAAATCCATGGCGATGTGATTGTCGTCTTCGTGAATTTAAAGATTGGTTTTTAGAAAGCAAGTTAGGAACAGAAGATTTAATTTGCGTTGAGCCGTCAACGCAATCCGGGAACAAATGGCGTAATGTGCCTAGTGAGAGTATGGCATGTCCGCCAGAAGTAAGATCGAGTACGTTGGTTGTGAGAGCAGAAGTAGGATTAGCTGCATCATTTGGATGTTGGGTGCATGGAATACCGAAGCCTCAAGTAACATGGCTATTTGAAGGTGCTGAAATCCACAACAGTACAGTTGATTGCGAAATGGAGGAGACAGATACTACGGTTGAAAATGATGATTCAGAAGAGAGAGTACCTGGTAGTGTTAGATGGGTAAATGTTACCCTGTTAAATGTGACTTCAAGTGCCGCCGGAGAGTGGACTTGTATAGCTAAAAGCACGGCAGGAGAAGCCAGAGCTGTAATCAGTTTAGTATTACCCAGATCACAGACTGCGACAGCTCGTACTGCTCCAGGAATACCTCAGTTATTAGGCGTCGTTTTTGGGGCATTAGGTGTCCTAGCCGCATTAGGATTTATAGCTGCTGTTGCCTGTTGGCATTTGAGAAGACGAACCGTTCCACCGAGTCGAAGTTTCACTGATCAAGAGAAACGACTCATAGATGCATCGGTAGTTGTCAGTTGTGATCGTTCGATCGCAGATATGGCATCGTCATGTGATTTTGAATTAACTGAACGATCAATGTCTATTGATGAACAGCCAAGAGGATGTGGCTTTGAACCAGTTCACATAACGATTGAAGGGACACCGGGGGCCTTCCCACCTCCACCTGCTGAATTTGCTGTACCTGTTCCTTATGGTAATATTTTCATATCGGTTCAAGTAGCAGGTAGAGGAGAACCTGGAAAATATCCTGATTTATTGAGTGGTGGAGCAACACTCCCAAGACGGAGCAGAACTTGTTGTAACGCACCTGCATATGATAATATGGGGCCTCGTGTGACAGCTACCGGCAGCTCGACCTGGTCACTACCCGGCGCTAGTTCGGAGAACGTTGAAGCATCAGAAACTCCAGTGCTTACTCTACCGCCACCACCCCCAGAATTTGTTTCCCTTTAGCCTAGGCCCTTGGTACTGGACCCCTCGAACCTGAGGTGACCTGGTACCACAAAATTTTGGCGTCAATTAGACACTTTCCCCAATTTTATTGAATTTGTAATTATTTCTGAATTGTAAATAGTGAGTGTGGAGTGCACGCGATGTGTGACATCCTGTGAGGTTTAAATACGTAAGGTTGTTATCAATATTGAACAATTGTACGATACTTATTATCTAAGGCAACTTGTTATTCGTATGTTGAGATGTTGACGTGTGAAAGCGATTAGTCTCGTCCTGTTTGTTTCCTAGATGTTCTTTTATGTCTACGCATAAGTCTTCCCAACTTTTGTAAATATCGTTTATTCCTATACAAACTTCCCAAACATAAGACTGACCCTTTTGTCTTATTTTCTCTTCTCTTTGTAACTTTATCGAGTTTGAATGTATGTATAAGGCTCTTAAACTAGAATCTGGCGAATGATAGCTTCTAATCTAAAATTTCATTTAAAAGCGAATGATGTAAAAGAAAATAAACCAGTCACATTATAAAACATTCCGTTGTTTCATTTTCCATAAAAAATTACTTCGTCTACAAATCAAGTGCTAGATTACCAAAACCATAAAAACTGTGAATCATGAATATGGGAACTAAGTAATTTTCCCAATGAATCCAACAAAATCAATTTGGCAATGATTTTTTCATGAACGATTTTTCTATCTGTAAATTGTTTCCAGAAACCGAATTTGATTAGGAGATAAATTCACCAATCGTATAAAATATTGGTAAGGCTTCAATTTCATTTCATCTATTTCAGCAAATAAAATGTCTTGCCATAGTCAATTTAAGATCATGTTAATTCCGGCCAATTGCCGTTTTAATCAAATTGAGCTTTGTAAGATTAATTAAAATAATATTGATGACAACAAATTTTTCGAGCCGATGAATATTTTATATAAGAAGAAATTGATGTTATTTATACATAGTGTAGATACATTATTCCTTATACACGTACGCCTATACAACATGCACACAAACATATGAGTTCTTTTAATAGAATGTGCGAAATATAATAAACGGACCAATATTAATTATTTATCACAACTTCCAAAAATCAACGGTCAACCTTAATTACTACTTTCGAGTAGTTTCATGGTTTCGACCTTAAATTCTGTTTTTACTACATAGGTACTTAACCATAAACACTTTGTAAGAAGACCTAAGTGCAAAATTTGAATAATTAAATGGAATATTTAAAATGTCTAAACAGACCCTATACAATGGACCGTCAAAACGTACTAAAATATATTTAATAGCAATAAATTCTGACATTAGTTTAAACTTCAGTTCGAGGCATCTCGTAAGGACAAGGGTAGACTTAGTATGTTAATTATTAGTAGGAACTTTCCTCGTTTGTACCAGGTGTAGTATCTATAGACTAGGGATCCAAGATGGACTTTAACTCAACTTGCGAAACTTACTTAAGAACTTTGCCTTTGAGTCTCATTAGATCTCATAAATTGATGTGGGCAAAAGTCTCATTCTAGTTGTACTTATTACTGTAATAGATACCTGTGATGTGATCTTCAAATATATCTTTCTCAGGCAAGTAAGAGGAATAAACTACTATTTCAGTAAGGATACCACATGTCTCTAATACGTCAAGACAATATACATACTCGTACATGGCTTACAGATTACATGTAAAAATATTTTAAACTATACCTTATTCTTCTACCAAGTCACATCTAGTATTAGCTACAATAAGATGACTTGATTGATTATAATGCTCTCCAAACTGCAGACACTCAGAAAAACTTGCCATTAACGATCACCCAGGGGAGGGATGTACCAACGTAATTAACCCAAAAAAATTACTGTGCCAAATAACTGTCTATTCTTGTTAATGACTAGAATAATATCAAGCTAAAGGTGGGTTCTTTTAGCGAAGCTACTTCACGAATGAAAGTAATGAACTTCTCAACGTCATTTTCACAGTACAATTTGTGTTTGAAATTTCAAAAGTTTCGCAAATTTAATATACGAGAATCTCTATACATAACTACGCTCTAAATTTGTATCTGTGTGTATTTACGACATCTGCTACTTGACCCAGTTTTGTCGCTCTTCATTCGCGGTGGTTAATTATTTTCGGCGAAACTTTATTTCCATGCACGTTCCCTTTCACGCTTTTTATATCGTCGTTACAGTTTTAATGACATGCGTTGTTAACACAGTGTGTTTTGAATACAGTTTCGAACAGCACGTCGAATGTGTCGTCGATAAATAAAGAATTCATTAAAATAGGAAAGGAATTTTGAGCATCAATATGTTGGAACAAGTTGACACCCAATTTTACGCGCGTGGATACGGTATTAATTTTCGTACCACTTTAAATTCTTATTATATTCGTTTTATTAAAGAATTCTATAAAGTGAATAAATCTCCGTTTATTCAGGTGAAGCTAAGCAAAAGTCAGATGATAGTGGCCAGATGAGATCAGTAGAAGACTAAGTTATGTAACACGGCTTAGGAGATATACATATATCCAACGGTATAACGGATATATCCAACATATGTCCAACGGTGGAATAATAGAGGTTAATGTATTGATGATGAAATCAAACTTCTAAGAAAAATTATTCAAAAACTTATGAGACGAACTTAACAAATATAATCATTTACACATTTATCGTATCAATATATCATAAATGATACGTAGATCAAATTCTACAAAAAATGTCTCTTCAGGTATATGTAGTGACTAGTGTTTGTATATTAGTGCTTATAGCAAGAAAACAAATTCAACAATCAATTTAGTGTTGATTTACTTTCAAGGAGTATGACAATATTGGTACCATTTCGCTTTGTGTCGCCGTCGAAAAAGCTTTTTTCATATCTCAACGGGCACAATTGTAACGAAGAGACGACATCTTTTCAAAGCAATAATAATTGGCCATTAAGAAAAATAATCGCCACAGAATTCTTTCTATATAACGATACAGAAATGCTGCGAGAAGTTTTGTGGTAGATAATTGAAATCATTATTGCGGAGCGGAGGTAATTCCCGCGAATGCCCGGATTTGTGCCGTTGCCACGCAGGATTTTTAACAGTGGGCTGGATACACACCGAGAGAATTTCTTGCGTATTTCAAAATTTTCGGTAATATTTTGCAATTAATTGATACCGCAAATCAGTGACGAAATCCAAGAGTCTTAATCTATTGAATAATAAATATTGTACTGGATCAGATGAGCACATTAAAAGAGATAAAGTTGTTATAATTAAGGAAAATTAAAAAAATTAATCCATCTGAATTCAAAACTCATTTATCGTCGTAAGGAGTCAGAAATAAATGACACATTTAATTATATGGTTTCCTATAAGAAAAACAAATCGAGAAACCTATAATAATTAAAAACGAGAGCTGGTACTTGCTGTGCATTAACTGTCTAGTGAATGACTGTTAATAATAAAATAGTACTACAATTAGTAAAAAATCAACAAAAAATACAAAAGAAGTTTTGTACAAAGAAAGAAACAGTCGGGTAAAAATGAACTATAGATTTTTTATTTTATTTCGGATACAATTAATTTAATATTGATTGTTAGTGTAAGCAGTAGGTAAACCTTTTACGCGAACATATTATCAGGAGTAATTGATAAAAAATGAGGGCACAAAAATGACTAAGGTAATTGGTTATTATGAATAACAAGCGCAAGACAAATCTTCATAATGCTATAAGAATTTTGTAAGGAGTTTTTTCGTGAGATAATCGTAATCATTTTCAAGGAGCTGCGGTAATTCCCTTAAACGGCCAAATTCTGTAGCGCTACGCGTTTTTTAAGCGGAAACCTGGTTTTTTACGAAGAAACCTAATATTTTATTACTACACCTGGTTACCGTAGTAATATTTCATTACCGTTACCACATATTGACTATTGTCAATACATATGTCCGTATGTTTGCTTTCACGTTTAATAGAAGAATCCATTTTGTTGTTTGCTATTGAAATAGCTTTAACCCTAAAAAGGGTTTAAGAAAAGGGGAGATATCTTTTGCCACTTAGAGTATGAATATGATATGCAGATCCCGAAAACAATTTAGACTATCTAATTATGCTACTAATATTTCACGGCATGTAATTAAATAGAATATTCTTCTAAGAAATCTAATTGGGGCACTAACGTATTCTAAATGAAAAATGTAGTACAATAAAGTGTCCTTCGTGTAACATTACGCTTAAAAGTTTTTTGCCAAACACGAAGATACGTTAGCAAAATAGAATTACCAGTCTGTATGGACAGATTAGGTACAGTCCGGTAAAATGACTAACAAAACGTTCACATATTGAAATATATACTGGTAAGACTTCGTAATGTTATTTCTTATGATATACTAGTTATATATAATCATTATCTCTTACTATGTCTCTATTTTAGAAATCGACTTTGCAATAAAATGGGAACGGTTAAAAAATAGTTTATCACGCTGGCCCAATACGAGCTGGGAGAATCCAGCTTGAATGTGTAGAAACTTTATTATTTAATATGAAAACGTCATCCCAATTTAGTTCTTAATATTGTAAGTTGAATTGTGTTTTTCCACTAAAAGACTTTAATTTATGTCATAGAACACATCAAGGAGAATATGCACTACCTGAGTTTGACCACTCAGTACAACACACACCTATTAAAATCATGGGTACTTAATAGTGAGTTCCATTCTACCATGTTTTCGGTTTCCCGCCTCTATCGCATGTCTGCTGTCTTTATCGAGTAGTGGAATGATTGAGACTAAAGAAGATGATGATGTTAAGGATGATGGAGACGAAATCTTACACTGGCGTGAATCTATATGACATATTTCATAAAAGGTAGCCCATAGACGACATAAAGTAGCTGCAGCCAATATCTATTATCATCGATGACTGGCTTCATCATTGAAAATAGGACAGAATAGGACGATTCGTACAATAACTAGACAAAGCGACAGTAAAAACTAACAATAGAAACATAGTTCGTTGATCCTTAAATTATACATGGCATTAATTCATAAACGCTACAAAAATAGCAAACTAAAGTATTTCGGTACGATCAAATGTAACCGACATAAAACATTTCATTTCATAAACAGTCTCTCATTTCCATTTAAAATAATCAGCAATACACGAACACACTTCAACTGGCTAGCATTACGGAATCCATTGTTGGTGTAGATTATTGTGTTTTGGAGTGTACAGAGTTTTGTTTACAACGTCAGAAGCCCATTGTATTTTGGACAAGGTTGGAACTGCTTGGTAACTTAATATCTCATGTCCTATATCTGACTAAAGCCGGATTATGATGGTCCAGTGTGGGTCTAGCTATCGGGTTGTAACCAACCATTCTGTTGGAAATAAATTTAAGCCACGATTATGCCACTTGGACAACTATCTAGGTGTATGTACATTGAGCGGACCTGGACTGATAGAGCGAAATAAGGTTAGTACCTACGTAGAATAGGGATATGGTGACATTGTTGCTATATCCGTAAGGAAGATAGCGTGGTGATATCGTAATAACTTAACATCACGCCTGTAATCCTCGATGAGATACGCGAAAGAGTGTAGTTGCCATCATACAGGTTCATTTGTTAAAGGAACTTCTGATCCGGTCTTTATGTAGAACTTTTTCAATTTGATCTAAGTACCGACGGCCAGATTTTTATTTTCATTATATTTGTTATAACCAACAAAAAGGGTGAAACAAATGAAACGCTTATTATACCTCCGACCTTATTCCACAAGGGCTTTGTATGTAGGAGAGCGACAAATGTAGAAAAATGGTTAGCTTGAGAGCGTGATCCACAGCTAAACGCGAGATTGTTACTGAATTGGCTGTCGTATTACGAAATTCAGACAATCTTATGTAACGGTCTCTCATGTGTTTTTATTTAAAGTGTATCAATAACCAAAACCACAGTAGAACAATATTGTGGAATGTTCTAGAATTTCCATTGCGGAACACACAGCCCAGCAGTGGGATATAAATTGTTGTTAATGCATTATACTTCATCAGGTCTACTGTAAACATAATGGACATTTAGAAAAGAGCCACTTTGTTCATTTGTAGTTAGTTCCTTTGAGTTTTTGAGAAACTTCCAAAAAAATATTCTAGGTATATATGTACATGTAGATTCTTCTCCAGCAGAGTATACCAAAACTATGGTGGTCATTATTCTTATACCGTCACACCAAGTTGCTTAAGGATAGGCAGCGAGCACGGATTGCTAGTATCTATCCTTACAAACCCATGAGTATATGTATAAGTACGTAAACCATTATAGTCGTATATTCATATTTGTGTTATTGTTTTGTCTTATCGGTAATAGCCATGCGTCCCAAACAAATATCTTGGGACATTTCACACGCGGCTGTCTAATCTTAAACTAGACAAAGGGTTTGCTATGATAAACAAAAAGGTGATAAATATCAATGCGTATATACATTTATAAACACAAAGATGTTATATTGATGATTTCCAACTAGACAAAAAACAAATACTCGCGCTGGTCATACAAATAATCGTCCTAGGTGGAAATCGAATCTATAAACTCCGACAAAACTAACCACCACTAATCTGTCAAGCCAGTCGAATGTATAATACAACTGAATAAGAATATTATAATATGTAAAATAAAATATACATGTATATGTGTATCTGTATATACATATATATTAGAAGTCAAGATTTCAACCAAATTTGGTTACAGATGAGTCGCTGTTTGGGGATTGAGATTATCCTCATTCATATACAGGGTGGAAATTCGAGATAGACCACTGAGGGTGAGTGCTTAAGTAATGCCACAGCGACAGAAAATATCCTTATCAAGTTTTCTCGTAGTCCGAGGAGAAATGCGGGATACTTTGCGTTGGAGACTCGAAGACTAAAAAATTCAAAATACATTAAACGTTAAGCTTGATTCAAAAGGGTTAAGAAAAGCTTATTAAGCCACTACTCAATTTCACCATCACCACCTATTGGAGTATAGGACATAAACGTGACTGGTGGAACGTGGGAGTGTACTACACCCTCTACCTACCCCTTTGGGGATTACAGGTCAAGTATTACAAACATAAGTTTAATATACACTTTAGTGGTATACAATTTGGTTTCTTTGTACATGCTTTAACTAAATTAAATTATAATTACACTATTAAGAGCATCAATAAAAGGAATCGGACGCGTTATGGATTATACGAATACGTATGTATAAGTAAAGCTATCAATAATTATGTATATTATTATTATTAACTGGTGAAAGGTGCGGCGTACTTCACTTATCAGCCTATCTCTACGGGTAAATACAAGCGCGATGTTGTGATTATAAATATTATTATTAAAAAGTTGCTGTTTCTCTTATCACAGTTGGAGCGCTATGGTAGTGAGTTTAAACTCATCTCAGTCGCGGGGAAAACTCATGCCTTGCTATGGAACGTTTATAAGTTGAAGCTACAAAATTGTTCTAACGCTCCGTACTTCAGATATGCCACGGACACATTTCCGCATATATATATACATAATTCCACCGAACATGTTCCATGGCAGTGGCGAATGTGTTAAGGAAATTGACTCATTGTTTCTCTCTGCCATATGAGACGGTATCGCCATTTTTCTTCGACAAAATTGTGATGGGAACAACACGGGATGATATAGGAACAAAGAAACGTCTGTGTATTTTTTCTCAATATTTCGGCGTCGTATTTTCAAGATATTACAGACGTTTTTGTTTTTTTTTTTTGTAATACGTACAAGTTAACATAATATTATTCTACTGCTTTGTAAATATCACTTTTCTATTATTCTTAATAAACTTCTGTAAATTGAATTTTGAACTTTGACATATTTTGACTTAGCCTTGCTTGATAACTCAGACCCTATCTCGGAAAGATCTTCCGACTCGCCCGTTGGGCTAGTGATCAACAAATATGTTTATTAATTCACAGGTTCGATTTCTTCTCAGGATAAACGTTTATAAAACGAGCACAATTGCTTATTCTGTATCTACGTGAATTTATTGATTTTAAAAAATTTTGTAACATATTATACAGCTTCGATTATGTCTACATATATGTATATTGTACTGATATTTATCGTATATAATTCCATGTTTACTTAGATCCTGATGTGGTGCGGTATGACGGTGAAACCGCAGTCTTAATACCTTGTACTCACAAGTCGAGCTAATTTAAATTAGGCTATATTAAAATATCACGCCGAACAAAACAATAGCAAACTAAAATTTAAAAATTTCTATGCAAACATTGTACAAATATATTGGTCTCAATTATCTATTTACACATTTACTATTTTAGAAACTTATCAAAACGCAAGTTTAAAGTTTAACATTAAAATTACTGACAATATAATCCAATAAATTTCCCAAGAAATTAAACAAATTCTCTTAAACACATACAATGTATTAATGATGTAACAAAACATACTAACAAAGATGTTGGATGGGAAAGATGGGAGATTTTAAACAAACTCTTCACTCGAAGAACATGTTTGCTACTACATAAATATATATTAATATGTAGAACTGTCTGATAGGATGTGAGGAAGAAATACGTACTGGAAATATAAATAACTTAAGCGAAACGAGCACTGCATTGCGTCGTGCGTGACGTGGGTGCTAGTGTTTTGTTTTCGAATCGAACGATTGGCCGGGAATACTCATGCTTTGAGTGCTCGTACCCAGGCACTAACATTATAAGATTATGTCATTTAGAAATATCGCAAATAGTCATTCGTTGTTTCGCCTCTCTCTCAGTCCTGACCTACCGTTTCTTAAAAAATAAATTGTTGAGTAAGGGTCGGAAGTCTTCTAACCTGGTGTACATGTATGAAGGAAATGATAGATATGTGTATAAGAAGTACGGCAGACCTGTAAGAATAGAAATCCTTTGAACTCGGTGCTCTTTACCTACCTTGTAAGGGACCTGGCGTGAAGGTATATGTTATTTTGCTAAAGCGAGATCGGTCACTTCTTGATTATTTTCATCTCACAATAGCAATATCAAGTATTGGACAGTTTCAAAACATTAAGATTCGTAATAAAATTCGTTCATAAACATTTACTTATAAACCACTAGAATATGAAAATGTCCCCAACCATTCAAGAATTAACCAAATTATTAATCACACGTCTCAAAC
>DWEE01000921.1:0-14796 GCA_018245755.1 Parelbella macleannani | reverse complement strand
CTTAACAAATTGCATTCGCCATCATCACCATTAACCTTTTTGTTGTACAACGCATCTTTTCTCAGATTGAGATGATGATTGAGAATAATGGTATAGTTTGCCGCACTGGCAAAGTCCGAGTTGACAGACTTCACGCGCCTTAGAAAACACTATGGAGAACTCTAAAGTGTGCAGGTTTCCTCATGATGTTAGCCTTCACCCATACAGTGAGTGATATGTAATTCGACAATATTTATGTACAGAGGTTCGTGCAAGAATTAGAACTTAGGACCCCAAAGTAAGAGGACCAATGCTAAACTACTTGGCAATCACTACAATCTAACTAGTCCTAACTAGTCTACCAACCTGCTTTAAACTTGTTTATAGACATACTGTTATTTTAAAAAATGAAATTGAACGCTTTATAAGCCATCGCGACGCGCCATCGGAATAATACCTAGAGCATGCATCGATTCAGATAAAACCACATTCATAATCACAAATCGACGATTCTACTACAAAGCCGAGCAGGAAAATCAAAACGAGAGCGTATATAACATTCATCTTATTTACGAGAACTCAATTTTAAAATCAAATTACTCACTACTTCAATGCAACATAACGTCACGCGTATTTACCCAAAGAGGTAGGCAGAATGTACACTTCCACTTTTTACCAGTTGTGTTTTACGACCCACAGTGGTTTAGTAGAGAGCGAGTCTATTGCCATACACCTCGCACATTTACCGTTACCAAAATACCATTAGTGAAAAGGTGTACGTGAAGTAATGATAAACACATAGTAAGTAACACGTTCCCTTAATTACGTTGCGTCAGTAAGCAAGATAACTATCGCACACTCGTTCGCCGTCCACATTCCGTACAAACTCAGCACGTCGAGACGGAAACGAACTGCACCCCGCTGCGGCCCTATTGTTGTTGTAATTACCGCATTCCAGATTTTAAATTAACCCATCAAGCACCTTGCTACGTTGTGCATTTTTCGCATAAGCCTGTATAGTTTTTGCACTACGTGCAAATGCGGATATATTTCGTGAACTACGCTCGCCCGCTGTCACTAACAATAAGATTCGAACCTTCTAAAAGTTTTAAAAAGTTTCTAACTGTGATCACAGATTCAAACAGACAACAGTCTAATGTTGGTCGGACATTAAAATTACATTTAATTTTTGTTGTGGTATGAATTAAATAAAAAAGAACTGAAATCATAGATAGACACTTGAATAAATATTCTATCAATAACAGTATCGGCATTGATTAGCTGGTGATGCTAGTTTTCAGAGAACGATGTTTTTTCCAATGGTTTAATATTAAACAAGTAAAATATTAAACAAGAGAAACTTATGACTCGTACATAAAGTCTCTGTTTTAACCTCGCCAAACATACTGAGAGGCGTACTTGAGTGCAGCAGTGATGACATATCAAACTTGGACCAACACAAAGTAAATGAAATTTAAAGTATTCGAGGTCAATAAACTGAACTCAAGTTGAAATCTTCTTTGACTGGTTTTAAATAAAAAGATCATATTGCAATAGCTATGGTTTCTGTACTAAAAATCCAACAACCTAGCCTAGTCTTGCCATCGCTTTATTTATAACGTACCAAGGGATAGTAGTCTCTTTTTTTCTATTTTGGGACAGTTTAAGAAAAGTTTGTGTTTCAAGTACGAATATTTTCGACATAATGAAAATGTCCTTGTACGGTTAAATCTTCGAATCATCCAAAACTTTTAAGTTACGTACATTTTGAAACGCAAAATTGTTCTATCGTCATTATGTATCGTTACAAAACCGCTTTTAAAACTTTCGCGGCGACCGAAAATTCATGAATGGTCCCGCTTTCTCAGAGCTTAAGCGTTGTAATAACATGTTTCTGAATATTTCATATTATACTTCTTTGGCGACTAAAAGATATTAACTTTTTTTAATATATAGATTCCCGATGACGTTAAGAAGATAACATCACTGGAGGATCGATTTTTTCGAACTCTAAACACGTATGTCCAGCAGTGGAAAAATAGAGTATTTATATTTATGGTCAATACCAGATGGATGTGTCAATATTGGACAGCATTCTCTTTATAAAATGAAAAGGTTTAAGTCCATTGTCTACCACCATGGCCAAAGCGGGTTATCAAACAGTATCAGAAAACATTATGGCGATCTCCGAAACGTATAGAATACATCATGATGATTCTCTTTACTGTTAGTGTGTTTCGTGTTTAAAAGATACATAATTTACATGACATTCACTACTGCCATGAAATAGTAGAGTTAAATAAATACAATTATTTAGCAATCAATACAACTCCAATGATTGATGATCATGGCATGTGTCAGCGGACAACATGTACGCATTGAAGCACGAATTTCCAACGCGGGGAAATGATCAAAAGTTAAACATTACTATTTAAATGTATTTTGGGAATTACCTATACCAAATTAGAACAATGTTTTGACCAAAATGATTGATGTAGTATGCCATTTTTTAAACATTAAAATAATGATAATTTTGTTTTTATTATTTAATTAAAATTCAATACAGCCATAATGTATATACGAGGTATGTAGATACAAGGTATGTAAATTACTAATGTTACTTTGGATCCTGTTTAATTAGATTCATTTTTAATATTAACATTGTATTATTATAAGAAAGCTCGAGCTATAGAAATTGTAACGGCGTAGGCACAATAGAGAAAAATCAACACAATAATAATTGTACTGACCTACAACTATCGTGAGCAGGGCGAAAGTAGAAAACAATGGTAGCCCGCCGGTCTCCATAGACACGGCTCGTGCGTGCCTCGATGACTCCGTCGTCATAATGTCAATACATCTAATCTTCTAATACGGACCTCACATTCCGATTACTGTTTTTAATAACAATTGCAACTTATTTAATAAATTATTGTCTCCGTTCCATGCGTTGCATTAAAGCGAATATTCCCTTTAAACTGTCCTTCTTTCACATCTGAAACAAACAAACATTTTCACATTACTTTAGTGCCCGTAAACAGATATTTACACAGTAAGTTGAAAGTATGGTCAGAGCATTTACGGCAGGAAATAATGTAGCTACAACGTGCTCTAACGTCGTCTCCATTATGCCAGCGCGCTCACGGTTTAAATCCCACTAAAGTAATTTATTACACATGTGAAAATCCTCACCAAGACGAAATTAGTCTCTTAGGTATGGTTATTGTCTTCATTAAGAATGCAGAACTATCGCAACCGTATGTTACGAGTATGTTGGTGTTTTCCAAAGTTTCATTACAGTTCCTACACTGTAACGATCTCAGCGTTACGAAACATTTCATAAATTTTAAGCTGCATTACGAGTAAGTACGATGTAGGTAAATGATCGTGAGCCTCGTTCGCTGGCGATAAATACTTTTTTAAACTATGCAAACGCAAAATAGTGAAGCGTAACCGTGTCGATACTTCAATAGAGCTGCGTTCTATGGACGTTTGAATGTGGTGTCGATACAATAACAGAACCACAGCACAAAGTGATGAGAGCTAGAACAAAGCCCTTGGTACTTTTAAACTTTCATTTCTGTGTCGAATTTTGGCGTTTGCGTAGTAGTCTCATTCTAATGGTGCTATTACAGATGATCTTCGCTCTTCCCGATATCGTAGGAAATTTAAAGCTAAAAGAAGCTTCTATGCGAAGTTCGACTCAGAAATAACCACTGCTGTCCGCACTTCTGCCGCTAAGCAGTTGCGATTAAATTCTTCTTACTCTGTTTGAAGTATATGGTAGGCAAAACCCCTGTCTATTATTACCTGGACAACACTGATTAATTATAGCTGAAATTTAGATCGAATTCATAAGTAATTAAAAGGCTGTCGTAATTCACTTGCTATTTATACAATATAATAAAAAACTTTGTACAATTGAGCAGTTTAAATCTAATAAATTGTATTTTATGTGTTTTCAGTGAACTTTCGGGTAAAATTTTGTAGCCGTCTCAATAACCGTCTCACCTTTGTTGACTTATTTGATCCAAAGCTCTTCCAAATATGGTATAAGCTTCGATTATTGAATGCTTACTGCAATACTCCACTACTAATAGTTTATACAAGAATCTTATTCTTTATCGATCCAAAATTTTTGTTGTTAAAAACGTAAGTAAAATATTCAGATCACGACCTAAACAACACAGTACAATATATATAAATAACGAGATATGAAAAACAAAGCTGAAGGCATCATTGTCATCGGTCTTTGGAAGTCCACAGCTGCTCATATCCTACGTATGATATACATATCTACACACCTTCATTCCAGCTCAAGCTTAACGCTATAAGTAGAAAAGTTGCAATAAGCCGCCCGTCCCTAAAGGTATGTACACGTCTAGGTACAAACACGTGGTAGTTTTTTTTATTTACAGCTTCCGTGCACAACGTGAGCAAACTGAGATAAAACGGGAATGATTGCCGCTCTGTCGCTATATTGTTTCAAGTGTTTTGTTCCATTCTACTTCTCTTTGCAGCTTTTTGTTCATCTATAACCGAATACCGAAGTGCCACATAAAAAAAACATTCAACCAAATAAATGATGTTTCAGTGACGTGTAACGAATACTTATTACGTTCGGCGCTTTTGATTTACGCTGGGTTTTTTGTTAAGTGTGGGTACACTCACTTTTGGTTCTGTTTTTTATTGTTTCTGACCCTTGGATCTTGTTGCTCTTCGTTTTAAGAATTGTGTACAAATTACACCGTAAATTGGAAAAAGTTGCATTTTAAATTTGTACCACGAATTTAAAAAAAAAATAAACTACTAATTTTAAATAAATTAAAATTAGTTTTTTATTTATTTATTTAATTTATTTTAAATAAATTAAAATTAGTTTATTCATAGATAATGGTAAATTCACTTATCCAATAAGATATAGCAATAATGATGCGTAAATGACGATTATGTATTCTGCACGGCCCTGACATATGACAAAACATCGCACAATCAATTAAATGTATCTACGTTGATGTAAAATATCCTATTGATTAGGATTGAAAGGGCGTTGTTTAAAGGATATATAAAATGTGAATGATCGTCGTTCGTGGCCGGAAGTATAACAGTTCACGGAGGTCGCCGTGCGGTCGTATCAATTGAAACACGCTCTCGCGGCGGCCGACGTCGTCTTTGCCGAACGAACGGGCGTCGCGACAATAAACAATACAAACAACTATGGCCTGCGTTTGACACCAGCCCGTTCGAAGTGGATTAGAACGCTCTACGGGGAGTTCGGCAGCATTTAGGGAGCGTATTAGCCTTCCTCCGTGACCTGTTTTAGCTGCGACAAATAAAGATTTACGAGATTGCCTCCGGAGGATTTTCACTGCTCCCCTAATAAAATTGAATGGTGTTTACTTCGCGGTTACTTTATTCTAGAAAAGCGATCTCCTTTCGTTCTCGCTTTTCGAACATAATTCACACTCAATGCGGCGGCGATTTCCGTGAACTGGCATTCGGGATGTCACTCGATTCTAGACTCATTCGACAAACTGTCGAACAAAGTTTTCAACAATTTAATTCCCCTAAAATATGCACGAAAAATTTCGTAGGGCAAAAACTGGATGAGTGAAAGCTTATCGCGGACGTTAATAAAAAGGATGAGACTAAATGGCGCGAGGGGAAAAAATAAAATTCCTGGATGTAAATCATAGAAACATATAACTTTTGTATGTACGTAAATCACAGCCTCTACAGTTATTGGTGTCGAAAGCGATTAAATTGGCAATTCAATGTATTAATCGTATGAAACATTGTGCTACTGGGTGGGATGTAGGCCTTAATATTGCGGAGGAAATTCCCATCTAAAGCATTCTGAGCTTAATAATTTTACGTCTGTGTACAAAGACGGCGTATTCGGTTATCTCACGAGTGGCAAGCCCCGATACGAGTATCAAGCAGCCCCCTAACTGCGACTCCTATTGTCATATTTACATTGTCTATGCTCATACCCGAATTCCGATTAACACAAAACTATAATTGCGAATGTACTAGTGTTAAGCGGTTTACTCGCGCTGCGTTAAAGCATAAATATTTTGATTTCATACAGAAATTAATTTGATTCAGTGTGATATTCGCGTTCATAATTAAAATCGTTCTGAATTCAAACGAAACGTAGTTGATAATAGGAAAACGCATAAATAATATTTTTGAATTGCGTACACGTCACATCCGTTATTAAATAATCTTTATGTTTTATAATTAATAATTAAAGTGACACTTTAAAGAAGAAAATCAGGGTGTTCATTTTATCTATTCTTTTAAATTACCCACTTCATCAAACACAAATACGTTAATATATTTATTATACGCATTTCGTTTTTGTTAATAGTCTTTCGACATGCTAATTTTATGAGGAAAACATACATACCCGAAAGAAACTGCCAAAAGATTACACGACTGAATCATCAGTGATGACGAACCAGACTGCCGAAAGAGACTTGTAGATACAAACTAAAAATAGATTGATCATTCTTGCTAGTGATGGGCTGCTAACTGTTCTATTATGTCATACCATATTAAATGTACCAATATAATCGGATCCGCTTTCGTACAATTCGCCCGGGGCTGTACTAAGCTGTTTCTACCCGTGAAACAATTATGAAGACGATTTGTCTTCCCACAGGCGCGGTGTGGTTACCGGTTCTCGGATAAACTGTGTCTTTAAGTTTGGACAGCACGAAACTAATATTTCTAATAGACCTACTGCCGCCGTCACGTCCTCAGTTCATTATCAACAACATTTTATCGTTCCACTATTGGATACGGGTCTCCTTTTAACATCAAAAGGACAAAAGCCAGTCTACCGCATTGGCCAAGTGCGAACTGGCAGGCTAAGCGCGCTTTAAAAAACATTAATAATAATTGTTACCAGTTAAACTGCGTCATTGGTAGAGTGGTTGCAAGCGCGACTGCCGATCGGGAGGTACTGTGTTCAAAGTCCGGGGCCGGTACTATTTTTCAAATTTAGAATTTCTAGTAATAACTGGATTCTGGATTGGTGCCCGGTGTATGGCACTAGGCTCACCCACCTATTATTCCATGGGACCTAAACGTAATTGGTTAAACGTGGGATTGTACTACACTCCTCTCACTACACCTTCGGGGATTACAGGCCTGATGTCAGGTATTGTTAGCAGTTAACAGTAATTAATAGTTATTAAAGAATTGTCCAGACTGAATACAATGACATAAATATATGTATCTCTATAATGCTGTTGCAGCTTAGTAGCAGATATCCACGGGCACCAGAGTATCCTGGTTACTGCTGTCTGTTGTTTTGTTGCTCCCTTCACTTTAAAAAATACATATATATACACGAGGCATCAAGGAGTGCTACATAAAAATATTTCCAGCCGTTGACATCAATTCTATTATGGTCTGTGTGAATATAATCAATCTTTCAAATTATTAATTTCAACTACAAACCAAAACCAAAAAAGCTATAATTACCACTTAATGGTAGCACTTATGGTGTGCGGCATAAAAAATAGGGATGTCTATTGTTTAATGTATACTTTTACATCCTGCCATAAATGACGTTACTAAACGAATTAACTCATCCAACCTCACATGTTATGTAGCCCGCCTCTCCTTTGCCGCACAACCCAGCGGCACCGGAAGCAGCACTGAATATTTACCTAAACAGGATGCCGCGCAGTCAAGACGTTAAATAGTTCACAAAAGCAAAATACTTTGATATGGTGTGAACTGAGCACAATCGTGAACGAATTGAACCATTGTTAGGGTATGACACCTGAAGCTGATAGATCACTTTGCAACTATAGATAACTAGTTGTAACCCAACAACACTACTATCTCTCACTCTCAAATATGGATGAGTGAGTCATCACTCTCACCTGTTGAAGCATACAGTTTTTTTTGTTTTATTTTATTTTATAGGTTCCTTAAACCGGGCTTTACACTATACGAAAGATGTTATTTCGTGTAATGTCCTTCTTGAAATGCATTACATGCACCGTTCAGTTGGTATGTAAAGAGTTGAGCAGGCAGCAGGACAGCGTTCGAAAAGAATAGCAAAGATATAAAAGATATAGAATAATTAACGATAAAATCTCTCTATTCTCGTGCTATTTCATCACGTATACGCAACGGTAATCTGACCGCAGTCTAAACTGCTACTGTGGCCAGCCACATATTATGACATTTCAATTATTTTCACACATTCGAATAATTAAGTTCATGTATCTAAATGTACTAGCGTTTTAGAATAATAAATATTACTTAGTTCAATTATAATAAAGACATTTAAATTGTATCGTTAGACAAGTGGTTGTAAGCGAGACTACCGATCAAGAGGTCCTCCGTTCGGTCCCCGGGTCGAATAATGTTAACTTTTTCTGACTTCAAATTTCGAATTTCAAATGCTCGAATTTCGGGTTTGTGCCTGGTGTATCGCAATAGGCTCACCCCCTACTCTAAATACTACACTCCTCTGCCTAACTCTCGGGGATTGCAAGTGTGATGTTATAATCATATAAACTAGCTTAAGAGGCCGAAGGATTATTGCTTAAAGTTGTTAGTGTATTGGAACGCATCCTAAAATAGTTCCCTTTTTGCACGGATGGCGTTGTTGTCGCCCCCTTCCTTTATCTTTCTGTCAGAATTCAAATCGCTTCTTGTTACCGTTTCTCAAAAAAATTTTTAAAGTCATACGAAATATTATGGGGCTTTTCTAACTCCGGAGTCTGTTATAGTTATTCCACATAATTGACATTACTTCTGAGGAGTCAGAATACTACACTCCTCTGCTCACCACATCTAGGCAATACGTGCATAATGTTATGTTGGATGTAATTTAATTTTCCTTGTACATTTTTTTTAATGAATACAGTAAGTAAAAGAATAATATATAAGTATATAGTGAGGCCCAATTGTGAATAACGAGAAACGTCGCTCACAACGGCCGTAATTAACCGGACAATTTAACTTTTTAATTGCGAATTAAGAAGCCAAGGAGTGCAGAGGTCGAACACCAGCCGTGCAATTAATTGTATGGAGAGGCTTTTGTCACTGAAACGAAATGGCTTAAAATCGATATTATACCTACATATCTATACAAAGGAGAATCGCCACCAGCGCTCTTGTATTTTGGACAATTTTCGCTAAAAACTGAATTTAGCTTTTGTTTTGTATAGTTTAAGAGATTTGATGGTAACTATAAAGCCTTAGAGATAGATTATAGATAGATAGAGATAGATTTTCAATGTGCCGAAAATTTGTAATTGTCTGAGAAGAAAAGTTTCTGTTTTCGTATTAACCGTAATAATAATAGTATTTATTTTATATTTAGCTAAGCAAACAAGCAGACCTGCCACCTGATGTTAAGCGATCATCGTCGCCTATGGACATCCGCAACACCTCCGGAATTTTCAATGCTTCGCCGGCCTTGAATAAGAGCATTCTTAACGCTTTTCTTGAAGAGCCCCATGTGAATATACTTCAGGAAAACCTCAGGTGGAATTTATGACATAATGAATTTACACGGTCCCGTTGAAAACGACCGTGCAAATTAAACGGTTGAGGACCACCACGAGTCCATTTCATATTGATGAAACATGGTTATTCGACGAAGAGCGAAAACAATAATTGATAATTTAAATAGAAATAGAAAATATTTATCAAATTGAAAAACATATCTACATCTAAAAGCTCCTCAAAAAATCTACATTCGAGTAATTCTACATTGTTAAAAAAGATATTAGGTATAAATAGAAAAACAAAAATTGGAATCTTGTTCAAAGTTGGAATAAAAACCACAGCCACTGACCCTAGTGGCCGGTTGGATTTCCCTTTATTATATTTTCAAACAAAAAATCTAATGGAGACATCAAGGGCCATCAATATCCAGTACTTATTTAAAACAGTTTGAAACCTGTCACAAATAGATCTAAATCCCAATTTAACGTTACAAATGTTAATGAGCTGGTAATAATATTAAAAACGAAAGTGCCAGTAACTAAGCACTGTTCTGTTGATCAAGTTTAGTGTACGAGCCGCCTAAATAATACCAGTTTCTGTCAAGGATTACACGTCTTACGTTAATCCCCTAATCCCGAGTTTACTTAGCAAATGAAGTGAAGTCCTGGATACACTCTTGATCTTTCAAATTACTTTAATCAATTGGACTTAAAATTTAACGTGCATATTTCAAGCAATAACAATATAAGTCACTGTTCAAAAATATAAACATTTTGACATACATACATATGTATCTAGTTTATAGGCATTTTAATTCGATTTTTACACTACAGTCAAAATTAGACAACTTAGTAGAACATATGGAACTGTATATGAGACATATTTTAATTAAACGAAATTCCCATACTATACATTCGATTTGAAACTGTCGTAGCTAATATTTTTTTTTCCTTATCTTATATGATAATTGAAGAAACAATATGAACTGTAGAAACTACAATATAATAAGATGGTGACTTTAAAATTACACGTATTACAAAGTAAATTGACAAGTTATGTTTTAGATTGTTCTAACTTAAACTCGATATGTACGGCCATAATGACTCCTCGATATAAGACCAGTAATTAAATTAACCAAGAAAACAAACGATATTTGAGATAGCAGTTAATATAGCTATATATTCTTAACAATTGCCACGTTTTTTTAGTAATAAAAATTGCTGAACCGACTACGACTGGAACTCCAATTTTGAGTCAAACTACTCACTATATTAATAAAAAATAACATTACACCTGTATTTCCCTTCAGGGGTAAGCAGGGGTGTAAAGTACTCCCATATTTCACCACTTATACGTCCCACGGAATAGGGGGGACAAGCCTTTTTAAAATATACAAACACAGTTATTGAATTAATAAATTTAAAACGCAAACGACCTTTTTAAAGATATTATAATACTAACATAGGCTAAGTTATACTAACTTATTGATATGAGAATAATTTCTTGAAATAAATGATTATTATTATTATTATTATTGTGTATGAAAATGGGTATTTGATACACCTAAATAAAATAGATGGTATGAATACATTGTAGAGTTTAATGAGGCCTCCAGAACCAGGCTTCATTAGAAGACTCCCGACTAAAATTCGATTTTCAGCAAATGTTCGAGAACTTCTGTTCTTCGTCGTTTGAAAACTTGGCTTCGAATTTTACTAATCTTATAACTCCAGAGAGATTTTTCGACAACTGATTTTTCATCTCATTTAATTGCGATTCTACCTAGAAGGATAAAGTAAATAATGAACTTCCAACTGGTATCGCTTGTTATACTGTATTTTCAGAAGTTTTAGTCTTCCGTTAATCCCTCGGCTATCTTACTCTGGTCAATAAATTACAGGATAAAGTGAAATTTATAATATTTATGGCTTTCAGGCTTCGACAGTTCAGCTGTTTGTAACATATTATAGTTTTTATACTTATATCTATGAAATGTTATGAAATAATAAGCACATTACCAGTACGTGAACTTTCCATGACATTTCCCGATAGGGTAGGCAGGAGTGTAGTACCGCTACTTCTCACCAATTAGGTCCAAATACGCCCTATAAAATAGGGACTGACCTGATTGGACGTACCTTAAATTTTCCTTATCTTTCAATCCGATTATACTTCGTTAGATGTGAGCAAAGTACGCAAGCTGTATTGTACCTCGACAGCTCGAGGTAGTAAATTACAACAATAAGTAATTAGCTTATCTGCTCGCGTCACGCGGAGTCCGCGTCTTGCGTCATCTTATGGCAGTTAACTTAATCCAGACTTCGCTTGATAAACGAACGTGAACACCTGAATTGTTTTGCCATAGAATGTTCTAGAGACACTAGTGTTAGCGATCCTAATGATTCTAGAACATCCTATGCACAACAGTAAGTAAACAGATATACAAAATAATAACTAGACAATTGTACACGGTGTCTAAACTTGAACATCAGTACTCATATTGTTGTATCCGAAAATAATGTGGTTGGATGATAATCCCAATTCAGATAAAATGCTACAAAGCAATTGCATTTCCTCTTGTCACGCTTTATTAAACAAACATTTTTTGCAGCGGTTCAAACTGTTAGCCAGAAAATACATCTACGTAAATCGAAAGTTACTTTGGAATCGGGCCACTATCGCAAACTGCGACAAAGTTAAAAAGTTCCCAATTAATTACATTCATTGCGGCCGAAACTTCGCTCGTTAACTGACAACTCCCTTAAATTCCCATTCAATTAAGTACTAAATCCCCTTTGAAAGTTTTACGAAGAAATAGTAAGCTGTCACTTGCACGGAAACAAAAACAAAGGGTGAAAACAGCAGATCAGATGCTTTTGAAACCAAAAAACAATCTCATTCTATCATTATATAACCATCACATTATCGTCCATTAAAACTCCTACTTGATGTGATATTAATTTCAATACTATACTTACACATAGTGTACAATAGTATATACGTAGTGTAATGCTACGATAAATTCCTACACAAGATATGATTTTGAGTTTAAGTTTGGTTATTTCAACTACACTCAACTATTTCCATTACATAGACCGCCTCAATATCAGTATTTATACCAAATCTATTATTATCGTAGCTGCTCTAGTCCGTAAATTGTAATCATAGGCACAAAAAAATGTACTGTTTTAAAATTCTATCAATATTCTTTTGGCCATTCATTGAAATAAATTATTCCAAATACAGCCAATTTCTTACATTAAAGATCCTAATTTCTCCTTACTATAATAGAATACAAGATACAATACATATTAATATCCGATGTGCAAAAGTATCATTGGCCGTTTATTAGGTTTACGTGAGTACCAAAAAGACCATTTTATGAAACTTTTTAAGGAGGTACCTTAAATCTCAAGGAAGAACATTTGTATTTTATTTAAATGATAAATCTGTATTGAAATTAGTTACAAAATAGATGATAGTTAGAGAATTGACGATAGTTACTCTATTGAAATTAGTTGGACATAGGCCTCTCCAATGGCACGCCACTGAGCGCGAACTTCAGCTCTTCGCATCCAACCACTGCCAGCCACTTTGCGTATATCGTCACTCCACCTAGCTGGAGGGCGTCCTACGCTATGTTTTATTTATACAAAAAATATATAAATAATAGAGATTAACGTTAAAAAAACATTGAAACAATTTCACAACAATACCTCTTACGTAGTTTTTGGTTCAGACATTTCTAACAAGCCTCAATTCTCAGTCTGTTTACTCACTAATTCATGAGTAAGGATGTGGAGAGCGTGTAATTCACTTCATCCCGATTCAAACTCCTCAAATTCTGATTCAACTTTCTTAACTAGTAACAGTTTTCACATGAACGAATAGGGCGGGTTTTAACTAATCTCAGAACTCGTATTGATTTATACTAACCATATCCCAAAAATGTAATAACGTAAAATATATAGATATGTAACTAATAATAGTAGCGTAACATATCATCACACCTGTTTTTCTGTCTGGGCTCGAAGGAAGTCTCTGTTCTGGTGACCAAACATCTGAAAAACTACATATTATATACGGTATATAGATGGTTCCAAAAACGAAAACTGACATTCTACATTGATCACTCAAAGTTGAAATATGCTAGTGATTTTGTGTGTGATCTCTTTGTGGAGCAATAAAAAAGTTTGCCAGTTGAAAATGTACAACTCAATGCTGGAATATGCACTTAATCGTTTACCCATGGTTTTTTTTATTTTCATCGTTAATGTCGGTCGATAACAATATACAGATTACAAAACAAAACATCTCTCAAATTGACAAAACGAACGAAGAAAATAACTCGAGATAAAATAAGAAGATTTCGTTTATTTATTATAAATACGAACAGCTGAAGCCCACACATTCCTGGATGTCTTATAAATAAAAAGCATTATTTCACTTCCATTTTATATTTCAATAGAATAGTGCTTCTAAATGAGTCGCCCGTCTTATTCTATTTCCGTTAACGGTGACATTTACAATGTCGCCCTCGGGGGCCGGGAGTGCGCCGCGCTCAGCCTTCCACCTTTACATTACAAAGTTAAAATCCAACTACGTATAGCACTAACGTCGCCACGTGTAAACTCGCCCGAGTATTGCATAAATACTTTTATAACTATTCTTTACAACAGCGCTTTCCGACCTCACGACTACGACGCGACTATGATATAAATATTGTAACTTTTCTTTATCACGTGGAAAACGTACCTACAATGGGGTCTAAAAAATATAATTTCACGCCTATATATATCATCATCATCATCATCATTATCAGCCTATAGCTGTCCACTACTGAGCATAGGTCTCCCCTAGAGCGTGCCGCGTTGCTCGGTCCACTGCCTTCCTCATTCAGTGTCTACCGGCGATCCTACGAATATCGTCGGACAAGCGGGTCGGAGGTCGTCCTACGCCTATATACATATATACAAGGGGTAGAAAAAGAAATGATGTATATTTTCTTGTCTATGTTATGTTATACGTTCCAACACGGAATAGAGGATGAGCATATTGCTATGCCTAATTAATATATACAGGTTATCTTTTGTGGGATGAACTCGCAGACGCCATGCCCTATGTCGTGGTAAATTAGTCACGGTTGCAGTGGCTGCAAAAGAAAATTAAAAAAATATACATATAAAACAAAATAAAAACCCAATAATATTCTTTCAAACTATATTTCGTACCTTAAAATTAATTGAAAAATTTTGAATTCAATTCCAAACGTTATCGAATGACCGCTGCGCAATATTTGATTATGTGTATTAATTGTCAATATTAAATAGGTGT
>DWEE01000920.1:0-14798 GCA_018245755.1 Parelbella macleannani | reverse complement strand
GAGGATGTGACTATATGTTACAGGAATGGGAATTTTATCGTAGTAACGTATCCAATTCTATCTGCAACCATTTGTTTACATAAAATATAAGTAGGGGAAGAACGCAGGAGAAAGACAATACGTACAATTACAGATGGAATAGTGAACGACGTAACGTACATGCACCCTTTTAGAAAGTACATAAAAAGGCAGACAAGACATTGTCAACAGTTCTTATATTACAGTTGTCCATTTGCTACGCTTACCACTAACGGTTAGCTGGACCATCTGATCGTTTGCCATGTTTTATTACTATCTCATCATCGTCATCGGCCTATCTCAGTCCATTGCTGGACATAGGCCTACCACAATGAGCGCCATCGCGCCCTGCCCTCGGCTTGTCGCCATCCAGCATTATTATTATTATTACTATCAATAATGGAAAATCATAAGAATAACTTAACACTTTTGTTATACCTAAATGCTTTATGCTTAAGATGTTTCTCATAGAGCAACATTTAAACTGTGATACGACAACGCAAAACTTTATGTCCATTCACATTTGGCTCGGTTATAACAAACTTCATGTCATTCTACTTTATCTGGTGAGAAATCTAATAGCAAAAATATGTAGGTACAAGCAACTTTTACATTATTGACAAAAAAGACTTTATAAAGTGCGAGGGTCATTCGAATGTCCTTGTACTTGCCATGTCATTTACACAGCAGTCTGTCCTGGAGCAAGGAATGAATATTTAATTATTTTGATGAATGTGTACGTAGACGAAAACTAGACTTGGTCTCTAATCGGACTGCCTCTTTCAGCTTGCCGTCCGTTTACCTAATGATTCTATCCCATGCCAAATGTATAACCTTTATATAAGGGGTTATTGTGATGGAAAGTTTGATCACCAGTTGGTAGTAAGGACCCGTCTATCCAAAACCGAAATTTCTGCAAACGTTTATTAAGGTTACTGTTTTTTAAGTATATTAAAAGTATTCAAAGCTTTGTAGATTTTCAAGAACCATTGTCGTTTATAGTCCAGAATTGGCCCATTCAATCGATAAAGTTACGAAATTTTAAAAAAAATACATTAGTAAGTTGGAATTGATTATTATGGTATTTCAATATATTTCAATGTGAAATTACCTAAAACTAAGTTGAATATACATAAATAGGTATAACTGACAAACAAATATAAAACATGCTAACATTAGCATTTAAGTTATCAATTATGAATCATAGACATGGGAAATAACCATAGACATAAAGGTATTTTTGGAGTGTTTCGCAAGTGGCTTCCAAGGTCTTGGAATTGAATAAAAATGTCTCATGACTGAGCGGGATCTTCTTCTGGCATCAGTCCTGTCGTTTAACGGCAAATATACATAAATGCAACATGCTGCTATTCCTAAAGAAGGGCCATAAAGTTTTACTACTTTCGAAAGTATAGGGACGTTCGAAGAGAATAATTTACGAATCCAATGCGAGTTTCATTTTAATAAATAAAAGCACTTGACGACAGAATTTAAATTGAGATGTCGAGCGCTCTTCTCGTAAGCATTGGTGACAAATTATAAATGACTCGAAGAACTGAGTACTTGCTGAAAACAATAAGAGTTTAGATGTCGCTACGAAATATATAAAATACAAAACATCGGAAATTCCTCGTAAATTCCGTTTTATATGTTAACCCACATCTACAAAGTTGTGGACAAAAGTAGTCAAAGGTATTTTAACTGGCACGTTGGTGGTTGCTGAATCTGTTGTAGATTGGGTTTCCACAGAAACGAATATATTTTGTATTGTGATCACGAGTATTTGAGCTGTTTCTAAAAATATCAACATACATAAGTAGGTGTATATTTAGATTTTTTTTATGTATGGCTTATCAGCTCAGATGGCAGCGTGTTCATACTTTTGAGATATTATTTGTTTTATCGGTATTTAAGGAAAATTTTATACACGAATTCGTTTATCTGATGAATTGTTAAATACATAGTAAAGAGTGATTTTTCCCCATTGTTCTCTTCCTATTACATAATACGACTACTACACGTTTCACCAGCAATCAACAATGACCTTAACTTTTCCAAGAATACCAAACACGTTATTGTGTGAAATAATCTTGTCGAGAAACTTATCTTTCATCTCTTTTTGTTATCTCATTTTTTCCTAAGTGCAATCACTAATGATTACGTCGTGTATGCCCGATAATCACTATCAAATATATTGTATCACTCTTCAAATTGTCACACACTATTTTGATACAGTTCTCGATAGCTTATCTTCACTGGTTTATTATTACTGTAAGAATATACTTTATGTACATATACAGGCGAAATATAAATAGGTTTAGTAATAGGTAAAACGCGGGAGTCTCACACGCCTCTGCATATCCCTTAGAAAAAATACCCGCGTGATGTTATGGTATAAATATATATAAGTGTTTACCGCTCGTTGCCACGGCTTGTGCGAATTTCCAGAAACCATTACCTACGTTTAGAAAATTAATTTCATTTTGAACTACAAATATTTTATGGGATGTTTTGCTCGTGAGTGCATTTAAAACGGGGAACTTTGTTATTTGAAAGTTAAGACTTATTATCAGTAAGTTATAATCCTAGCACAAAATATCCACCATCCGTCGTCAAAACTTTTCGCTAAGAAGCATAATGGAACGCCAAAGCTACATTTGCGAAAACGGCACCCAGCAGACAACTATTGGGGTGAATCTAATAAGCTAATGTCGGTATATAGAATTTATGAGGCTAATCAAATTCCGCGCAAATATTTGTGTTCATCGAATGTGAAAGCTATTATCGTTTTATTACTTAGTCGTCAATATCATTATTAAAAGCCCGCAGGTATTAATTTTCACTATCAGAACTAAATTCGCCGTAACAGCAAAGAAGGACGGGTCATAGATTAAGAAAAATAAATAATGCAACGTACAAAAGTGGTTCCGCCGTTAAATAGACCGAGACTTTTTCCGCACGATAATTACAGTTGCATTGTTAATTCATTCAAAAAAACCGTACCGTACCACAAATTAAAAAAAATTCTAAGGTGTGTGAAGTCCGCCAACCCGCACTTGGCCAGCGTGGCAGACTATGGCCTTAACCCTCTCAATATGAGAGGAGACCCATATTGCAACAGTAGAATGACAATTGGGTCGATTATTATTATTTTATTATACGAAAGATACAAATCCTTTATTTTATCTATTAATAAAGGTGTAATTTACTTAACTTCAGCTATTAATTTTACCATAAAGAAATCAAGTATTATATTTTATTAATTTACTGAAAAAACACGAAATGCTCGTCATGTTGCATCTTTTATACATTTTTTTACATTTTACATAACTTACTTCCATTAACGATGAGTACAGATGGAGGCTTTGTTTTTATAATAATATTATATGTTGCTGTATTCTAAGGTTTATTGTAGGAAGAAATTGCGAATTATTTCTTAATATAACACGCATTACTTGCATATAAAAAACATTACAATTTCAATAATTGAAAAGCTGATTGCATTGTTTTATCGTAAGCAATTTTAATTGGCCTTAATGGCACTCTTATTTACGACGTTGTATTTTATTTTTATCTACTTTACTTCATATTACAATTTGTAAGTCCTACATTCTTTGAGCAGTGAAATCTCCCTTTTGGTTTGAGTTTATTCGTTCCTCCTATCGCAGTACTGCTTCGGTTTTCAGTAGACGCTGCCTTCACAGTTCACTCACAGAACGATTTCAAGGACATCATATCTCAAATCATATTTTAAAGGACAGATTATAGTTTTGTATCCAATTAGTAGTTAGTACCTATGTTAATTTTATGACAGTATGAAAAAAATCAATTTACTGTTAGGTACTATTACTGGCAGGTATAAATTTATTGCTCATTTTTAGTTTTCGTATATGTATGTATGATCAGTCTTTGACACAATAAGGATTTAAGGAGTCATATATATGTACCTAAGTCGTCTGTAATGTTCGTGCTATTGTGGACAAACCTTTTGATAATTTGTTTGGGCATATTTGCGTAGTTTGCATCAACTACAAACTTGATTCGAAATGTCAGGTAGATAATTGTATATTTTTGGCTTGTTTTGATAAAGAAAGAAGTGGGTAAGTATTGCAGGCTGTTAGTTTGAATAGAGGGCGTGTTGGGCGGCCCGTTCAACCTACAGAAAGCAGACACGTCGCGCCGTTAAAATTCGGATATAATTTCGCCGCAGCGGCCCCATCGCCAAACTCCAGACATCTGTTCCGATTCGCAATAAATGTAGACGGCAGCAGAAACATAGAATTTTATCACGACCCTGTCTATCATAAAGCATCCCTCGCTGGGGAGAGGGGGCGCATAAAAGTTTACAGGCATTCGGCTAATAAATCGTGTCAAATAAATAAGTGTTGAGTCGGTCGGCGGCATATTGATTCGTCATGTGCCGCCTTAGAGCGGAGTGCGGGGGCCGGGCGGCGGGGCCGGGTGGTCATAAAGGTGCGTAATGGCCGCCGTCGGAAGACAGCGCAGTGGCGCGCATCGATTAGCGCTCGCCGCCGCGTCAGCCGCCGACGCAACGAACGCTTCACTCACTTCAGTACCCAGTCACATTCTGCCTTCGCTTTACCTCATTCTTTCACACTTCAAACTTACCATCACGAGCTGCAGTAAAGTTGCTGAACAGTAACAACTTACATTTTTCCGCTCTTTATCGTTAATTATACGCACACCAGATGGCGCTAGTTGTAATACTCGCAATCGTAACAAAAATTTGCAGCACTAAATCCGCTATGTTTCGAAATATAACCTGTCAATATCGTAAATACCCGTGCATAATACTACTTGTACGGGTGAGCAAGCCCCTCGGGCAACTGACTAGTATTCGAAACAAATATAATTTTAACACATCATCACTGCACTATACAACGTTATTTCACATATTTTTAATATTAGAGTCAAACTAAATTTTTTTACGGAAAGTACCAGCATTTTTGTATGCAGAAATAATGTTTTATTTTGTTTACTCGTATTCTTTACTCTGTCCCTATTGTCTTTTCGTGTCTTTTTACAAGAATTAAATTGTTCATCAATTCTCGTGTCAAGCATATTTATACGTTTACGGTGTTTATTCTATTTATGTATTCGTATACTTTAAAGTTAGAATCAGTGGAAGATTGGTACAATAAACGACAATATCATTATGAACACACAATTGCTTCAGATTTCCAACTAAATATATTATCCGAGAACTGGGACAACTATTGTTACAGGCTGATCCCTTTTTGTTGTCACCTGTGATATTCCAAACTGTTATTAATAATAAAATGTTCTAAGCATATAAAGTCATACATCTATAACGTTGGGTTTGCCAAAATTATTTTGTTTAATTGGGTGCTTTTTGAAACCAAATATTTTTGCAAATTGGCCGGGTACATGTACGATTTATTAAAAGCAAAGGACCCTGTAGTTTAGGTATATCGCAGAAGCGAGATCGTGTAGATGTTTGCGAGATATATTCAGATATGTTATTGATTAATCGTTTCAACTTAATTGCTCGCATCGAGCATCCTGTGCGCGGCCCGGACTCGAATGCCAGACCCCGACTTATTGCCTGTGCATTCGGACGTTGATTAAAATCTCTCACTACATTCACACAAAGCCTTACTTTGATATATGTATAAATCTTATGAAACGTCTGCTACGACCCGACGACCTGAGCGGCCCACCGTACGAATATCAACTCTATAAATTGAGGTATTAAGTACTAATTAAGAAATCAGATCGAACAGGCCTGCCTACCACCTGTCAAGTGATATATTGGCTTTAAATAACATATCTTATTTATGTTGAATCGGAAACAAAATGTATAAAAAGGTTTTATTATAAATAATCGAGCGGAGTCGAGTGGGAGGACGACTAAATTTGTACTCAGCCTTGTAATACAACTTATTGTCGGTGCGTGTGTCTGTTGCTAGCCAGCTGTAGATAAATTGAGGCAGATAGTGTTTCTTTCTCTGTCCAATAAGCGATTGTAGTGAAACTCTCGTTCGCTATAATTATTATATATTAAACGTTGTAAATATCATTATCCGTATCCAATAATCGATTGAACATTTTGTCTCTTGTCTCGTTTTTTTAGTTTCGTCCAGCAAATGAGGCTTGCCGCTAATATGAATGCACTTTTAATGCTCTTAATGAATGGTTTGCCGTCCGCTATTTTATGACCTCACATTAGTTTCTGGTGATAATGTTCGTGAAACACCTGCTCGCTTTTTTGCAGGTCGAAATTTGCTAAACAGCATGTTTGCTATATATGTTTATAAGGATCTAAGGCAAAAATACCAATAATCGCGTCTTTAATAATTTGTTAATAAAAGATTTAGACGAAAATATAAGGAATTTAGAGTTAGATATTTTGAACAAAACAGTAATTAAAGTTACGGAGAGGTATACACTTATGTAGATGTTCTATTCTAGTATACAGCCTGTTATGAACAACTGAGACACTCGGTCAAATTAAAACGAATTCACATTTCGATAACACAAATACGGCGATATATCAACGAACCTTTGGACGCACAGACCGCGGAACCATTAAAACCGTTCATATTTCAAAGCAGATCGAGTTTTCAGCTCCCGAGTCTATGACACACTCGCTAAATCTCTCCGAAGGCGGTCTCCCCGTCCATAAATTTTTATTTGGTAAATAAAAATAATGAAAATAATAAAAGCCCTGAGCCCACCGGAAACATTTGTCCCGGGAACGTCACACGTAATCCGCTCGTTGATTTATTATTAATTAGCTCATATTATATTTAAAATACACGCACGTCTATTTTGGAACAAGCTGTAGACAGAAATGAAATATTTAAAAACAAATATAATATGTATGATATATATTCTTGCAATTTAGTCATCAACAACAACTTATGTCGAATTTTTAAATAAAAAATAGTACAATCAGGAATTATTAAAATGTAATAATTCTTTCAACTGCTAATTAATTGTGAAAATAATGCCTAACGAAATGTATTTGAATTTTCGATTAATTAACAGATACGACAATTAACAACCATTTTCAATTACAACATACTTAACAAAGTGGAATTTATTAAAAATAGTAGATAACAAAAAAACATACATATAAAACACAAATAAGTGATACTTTTATCTGGAACAGTTAGGCGGTGTTAATTACTTCACATTGACATTCCATCTATATTCCTTAATTGTTTATCAGGTAATTTATTTCAAATAATTAAGTTTCGTTGCTCACAAATCATTCTGAATGCTATTCGTGTCCAATAAATATGGGATTTCAAGACAGATTGTTTGGTGTGACCCGAATCTAAGCGACAGTTCCGACCTTCATGACATGACACCGATATAAATGCGGAATATTTATTGATTGTTTTAAACTTGAATGTTACACAGTTGGCGTTATAAGCTCAAAGTCTGGATTTGTGCCCAGTATATGAGAATAGACTCATCCCTTATTCCATGTTGGGACGAATATCATAATAAAACGTGGAAGCGTATTACATTCCTTTGCCTACCTCTCCGAGGAACTGCAGGCGTGATGCTATATCGTACTATACCTTTGAAACGTAACTACTGCATTGGAAGACGTTGTAATTCAGTTCTATGCTAAATAGAGAGACGTGGGATCACGTTTGAGGTATCGTCAAATTTTTCCTGAAGTGAATGTTATATTTATAACGCGATATAATAATATGTAATGTAATATGCGCGGGCTTTATATTGTTATAGAATACTGTCGAAAATATTTCCACGATAATTACATAGCACACCTGTTACAAAGACAAATATAACTACAATGGATAACTCCATGATCATAGCTCTTTAGAGGACGTGCATTTTTACAGCAAGTCCGTTGAACCACGATAATTACATAGATTTAATCACAGCATTGTTGGTTAGCGGCGCCAATGAGTGCAATGATTGTACTATTTTACCGTCACTTCGCAAAAACGATTTATTCAAATTTACTAATGTGTATGTCTTCAAAAATGTTATTATATTATGTATGTAATAACTTTACGAACGAAATGATCAATAACAACTACATTTGCATGAAATATTTAAGCGCTGTTAACACAAAGTTGCGATTTTCGAGCAATCTGCCCGATCTTTCTCACAGCGTCGTGGGTACGGACGGCAAGTGAAAGTTTTTTGAACTCCATTATGTGCCATCGGCCACTATTATGCAAGTCAGTCGTAAATCTGTCGCACGTAATCTGTCCTTTATGACGAGTGATGCATTACATCCATTGTTTGGACGGCGTTAAATTTAATTTTTTTTTCTCTCTTTCATGCTGGTAGTAGCATAATGAAATGGTTTTGAATATTTTGCTCATTCATATATATTTTTTTAATACCTATGATAAATTTAAAATATTTTAGGTATTTAACTAAAATTATTAAATACAAGTCGGTTGTCGTCACGTACAGTGGATATTTTTGGTAGTAGTAAATTCAAGATAGAAAGCCAACGAAATATTGATTTTACTCCAATGTTTTTTAAAACGTAAGCCACTTAAGTATAAGTAGGTACAGATTTTGAGCTTATATTTTTGGTAAACTATTACGACCCTATGAAAATGAAAAAAATTAAACCTAATGTTATGTTACCTTTCAATCATTCAAAGTATTTTGCTTTTCTAAAACGGATACACTGATTACGATGTTATATCGAGTTGGCTACACAACACGTCTATTCTGACGTTGAGGAATATGTATTGGTACAAATAAAAAATATTTGCAATATCCGCCTCATGTGGTATTACGACGTTCTTAAGAAAATTACCATGAGTCTAATCAAGTACATTTGCCTTCAGACGCGTAGTGTGACGCAACGCGCGGCCACCACTATGCAAGCCGCTCATAAATCTGTCGCACATAATCTGTCCTTTATGACGAGTGATGCATTACTGTCTTTGTTAGTGGCGACCATAAATTACACTTTTTTTTGGCAACTGTCATACAAACTTCTTCGAGGAATGCTCTCGAACCTGTTTCGAATATTTGATTCGAAGATAAGTCGCGTACGATTTCGATAATTTTACTTCAAGTATTTTATTCAACCTTCAAGTTTTTGTGACTTGGTGCAAATATGAAATATTAGCATAATCCTAGTCGATAAACATATAACTTTGATATAGTTATATTATAACTGCAATATGTTGCAGCTGCATTATGTGTCACATTTGTGTTGATCGATCGAATCAATCTTTTCATTTATATTCTGTATAAACGACCTTATAATAACTCAGTAATGGACATGTCGTTCTTCTATTTAGTGGATTTAAGATTCGAATCCCTTGCAACTGACTTTTATAATGTTTTCTCGCTGTAAGTAACACTGAAGGAAAATATTGTATGGAAAATGACACAATTTACAGTAGCTGTTAGCAATCTTGGCCAACAGGACAGTCTGTGATTTTGGCTTTTCTTATGCTCACCGCGTCCAACAATAGAATAGTAAGTGAATTGATCATGACGACTGACACATAAGTGATACATTGGCAAAAAGTCACATATTCAATGACAATAACAAATCACGTTAATTGGTTGATTGCATCAATGTAGTTATGGCAAGGTTAAAATGGTAACGGGTATGATTTCTTGCAGTGTGACTGGAGAGTGCGAAATGAATACAATTCGCAACACGCCAGCGAGCCGCTAGGTATGTTAATACAGTCGTTCAGGCGTTCATACACTGACGTAGCTACTCGCGCGGCCGCCGCGGTGCCGCTCGCTCGTAAATCCTCTATCAACGTTTTTTATGTAAATTAACAGAAAAGCGAACACATTCGTGACCGTGTGTACGTCTTCGGATCATTACGTTCGTGTGTAACGAAACGCCCGCTTCCCATAGACATATGAGAACATGCTATAATCCTGACGTTATTCTGTTTGTTGTTTTTACGTCCGTTGATTGAATGGAGCACTTAATGCTTGCCAATTAAGCGCGAATGTACTTTTTGTGACTATTCCAATCGATAGCTCATTACCATTTCACTAAAAGCGATAATTTTCAAAGGATTTTTCTTTTTGATTTGTTCGTCTTTCAGTCGATGTAACCATATGTAGTATGTACCTACGTAATTATGTAGGTATTTGCTAGGTACCTTAGATAGTTGACTCGGAACGGAATCTCAGATTAAGTGGAGCCTGTGCTGCATCGGTCGGACGGTTTGAGAACTACATATTATGGATATTCTAAAAGCATAAATCGTTTAATTTATTTGTTTTACTTAGAACTTTTTTTCGATATAAATAGGTACTTGTGATGGTTTTAATTGGAACTTAAAACCAGAGCGTTCAGTGCCACAACCAGTGGACCAACGCAACGGGTCAGTCAAATATTAATTAAGCGCATCGGCGTACTTACTACGGTACAAACACATAACTTTCCATTTGTTGCGCGGTATCGCCTTTGTTTGCAAACGTAGGATTTGGACGGAATTCCGGCGTTACCAAGAATGTTGGCGAGCTCGGGGGCTCCACCGAGACACGCGTGCCGTAAATCTGTCAACGGCCCTCGTACTCACCGTAGGCCAGCGAGATTCCTCGATCGCTAAGTGCATTACTATTTCTTATGGATGAGTAAACAATGTCCATGTGAACTGGACTGTATTTTCTGGAAACACTTGGAATTGTAAGATACGTAAACCGTACACATTTCATCGTCGTCTTGAAGTAACTATTGGCGGTGTCCGTGCAGAGAATAATGCTTTAGTTGCGATTGACGTAGCCTTCTAATGTTGGACAATGGGTCTCTTCGGCTTTCTCGGTAGGGTTTGGAAATCACAAATAATAAATAACTAAAACTTAATTAATAAAGTTATCAATATTGGTAGTACCAACAGATATTTATGCAATATTTTAGTTATTCTAAGGTTAGGTATGTGCGAAGTTCGTCATCGTCAGCAATAAGTCTGTCTAAATCCCTAGAATGTTCGAGAACTCTCACTACATTTGAAAGTTGACGTACCTACCTTCACTGAATTGAGTAAAAGGTTGTTTATGATATGACAATATGACAAGGATTTATTCAATAGCTATTTTTATAATAAAAGAGAAAGCTAGCTACTGTAGTTGGCCGAACACTTATACCCTTTGCTTGGTAGTAAGTTACTGCTATGTGCCTATTTCTACTCAGAAGCAATCGTTATAAAGTTAGTGTTCCGATCTATGGGGTAGGTATGGGTACAAATACTCGTGTGTACTGGAGGTGACCATCTCAGTCCCCTGGAATCGCTAATTGCAGTCGAAATTGATCCCAGACGTATTGCAATGCGTCATTGATCAGTTTTTAAATTGTATACTCACATATTATAGAAGTTTTAATGTGTATTTGAATTTAACACACATCAATTTCAAGCTAATATTAAGAGGGACACCACAACCGTTGTTTTATAAATACTTTTAAAAAACTCTTCATATTCTCGTTGGATCAAAGACATTCAAATACAACATTTCATTTGTATGTCATACGCAAATGAATAAAATACGACGCCATGCTGAGTTAATTTAGAGTCAATATGTGACCAAGAAGACGGTTTTAAACACCTTCCAAACCGTTCGAGACTGTTCCGGCCAACGAACTTTATGGATGATTTGATACGTTGATTTTAGAAAGGAAATTTATTTAAGTCCTATGTTTTTTTGGCTTTTCCGTTGCAAAAATTTCATGGTTTCTAACTAACAGAAGCATAAACTGCTGTAAGGAACTAAGCCGCTCTGTACTTTGTTGAATGCGATGTTGAAAGTTCAGGTGTCAATTAAAAATATATTAAGAGACAACTGTGTAGCTACTCAGCCATATGATCCCGAGCAGAATAGTCGATAAGCTTCAGCATACAAATATCACTTTACCTTCTCATGTGGTTAATATCCAATACAGACACAGAACAAATACTCAATCCTGCTCGTCACACAAATATTTAACCTATGTCAAAACTAACCCAGAACAAATTTACTAATCAATGGACAGTGATCTGCTATAATAATTTAGGTACAAATTGTCATGTTTAAAGTTTTAACACAAATTAAGTTAGGTATCATTAATAATTTCGATATTAGAAAGTATGTACGATTATCAGGAATTGATTTACGTAAACGTAATATCAGTCGCGCTTGCAACCGCTCGACCAACGAGGCAGTCAATTGCTTTAAATATTAATTATTAATTGTTTTGTTTATTTAAAGAGGAGATAAAATACATAAGCAATTGACGTTGAATAAGCTTTAATACTGACCAATACTGCTTCAGGATTTTAGTAAGAAATGTATGTTTTTTAGAATTTCCAGTCTCTTGGGTTTTTGGTTTTATATTTAGCTAGTAAATTTACAATTGTACATAGTATTGAAGTTCGATGTTAGCAATTTAGCATATATGTACGATTTTGATTACGGTTAGTCATGTTCAAAACGTAATCATAACTTTATAAAGACAAAAATGAAGGTAAGTGGATAAACAGCCTACTGAAATATTTTCAAACATAGTTTATAATAGTAAAATTGAAATGTATTGAAAACTGCAATGGAAAATTACTTCACAAGTAATGTATTTTGTATATTTATTTAATCAAGTGAAAATGAATTACTATGTTCAATTTTAACAAAAGTAAATTTAAAAGCAAACTCTTCAATTATCGCAATGACAAGTCTAGTGTGGCAGTTAGTAAGCTCCGCCCCCATCCCTAGCGCCATCTATTATCCGTTCGCCGAAAACCACATGCATTGTCAGTATTTTGAGGTTATATTAGTTAAATATGCAAAGTATATCCTTAAATTATCCTCTAGAGTTCTGTCTTAGATTACACTAAAACTAAGATTTTTTGTCTGTCTAATGATGTGTTTCTTTAATTAACTGTATATCGCAAAGTTACAAAGTACAGACGGTTCGTCAACAACTCTTAATGTGTCCAAAAACGGTTACATTGCCATTATGAGATAATGTGGATGAGTAATTAGGTAGAGCGTATGAAATTATATCATAAAATAACTTACCTTTCTAAATCAAGGCACAATTGTAAATTAAATCTGAATTGAAATGCACGTTGAACTCGTTAGTGACTCAGGTTACCTTGTCGCGCGTACAGTGAGCCGAAGTTGACCGAACTTATTCGAGGCCCGTCCCTCGGGTCCGCCCCCGGCGCTTGACGGATCGCAATGACAGCAGACGCGCGAGACGCGTCATATGTTTTGTACGCGTGGCGCGACTCGCGAAAACCGCGCGCTCCATGCGAAATTCGAAAACCGAACCGTATGATTTCGACTTCCGTAAAACAAACAACTAATGTACCTGTCTTGTATACGAGCGTGTTCATACACGTTGTTAACGACAAACTTTGAACTGTTGTAAACAAAATATTAAATCATTAAATTTGCCGCGCAATTTGACATCTTCCGAAATAGTTTTCTAAAGTGCAAAAATCGTGTATTTGTGGTTGATATATACATTTTTTTATTTGGAAGGTTGTTTTGTGGCTCGGTTTCGTTGTTTGTGCTATATTGAGGAGTAAATAAATTATTGGGAATAAAGCAATAAGAAGGCGAATGACAGGGCTGTAACCGGTCGGCGAAGAGATTTAAATCGTCGAGCAGGTAAGTCGGACAATGGGCATGGGCCACGATTCTCTTAATTAAACATGATAAATAAAAACAACATGAGCCCGCTGACCATCGGACATCCAAGATCGCCTGGACATTTTTACTTTTTTGTGTTCTTACACACGTTTACTGCTACTGAGCCAGTGCTAGTTTCAGAAGGATTATCGCATCGTACTATTTTTAATGCGCACGGCTTGTGGATTAATGGCTTCGAAAATACAAACATTTTTTAAAGAATTTTCTAAGAATTCAATATATCGCTGTTAAAATAAATATTAGTAAAATTAAGCAAGTTAAGAGTCACAAAACGTATAGAATTACAAGTACTGGGGCATGAAACAAATGTTCATTCAGCTACTACTCGAGGAGTACTTTCCAGATTTGTGTTAAGCTGTGACTAAATTTATTAATTCAGTAATGTCCAACTTCTCATTACTCTTGCATTTTTTACCATTTAGTTTTACTGCATCCCGCTTGTTGCTTTACCGTTTACTGCACAAGTATCCTATCTTTTAACAATAGTCAGAAATTTAAGAATGGTCGGTAAAGTTAAAGTAACTTTTCCGTGATATATTTTGTTCCTTTAGTATTGCATTTTGTCAATAGATGGCGCTACATGTATCAAAGTGAAGTGACGACGTATTAAAAATTTAAGTCTTAAAACACCAATAATTCCTTACATATTTTTTATCTGCTAATTTACAAATATCAAATTTTTTATTAAATTAAGAATATATATTTACGGTAGATTACCTATTTTTTTTTTGAAAATATAAATTTTCTTTTACTTACTATAAAAGTTTATTTCACTCAAACTTAACAAAATTTGTTTTCAATTGATAATTGCACAGCTAATAAGTTACTAATTGTTTTTGCGAGGGATATTGAGATTATCGGGTTTGACCTTTTTGAACTTCGACAGGACTGACTTATCTGGCGAAAGTTTATGTGGTACGTTCTGTTACCAACTAAGAACTTATAGATAAGAATTACAATTTATTAATTTGCATTATTAATTGGTGAATTCTATTTTTAAATTTTTTTTATTATTATTGTTATTTAACAAAATTTATTCTGCATCTTGTCACAAGATGGCGTTAGTGTTCTATTCCGTAAATAGTGAAGTAAAGCAGTCGAAGTTAAGGATTTTTTAATCTGATAAT
>DWEE01000919.1:0-14800 GCA_018245755.1 Parelbella macleannani | reverse complement strand
TTGTTACGTTTATTTAGTTCCTTGTACGTTAAATTACATATTTGGCACTCCGTGCTCTTTGCCAATCTCGTAAGGGATTTGGCGCGATAATATGTATTTATGCAAATACGTCTAATTTTGTATGACAGTAATTAAATACCGTAACAAAAATGCAAATGAATAATTAGTTATGCATTTACCGCGATACGAGTAGGTAGGTACATATGATACGTTTCCATAGTATTCCACGTTCATTCTTCGCTTTCAAGGCGAATACGCCTACCACCGCCACCGTTGTTTCAAGAAAAAATGTATTTGATTATCTTAACATAGTTCCATAAGGTTATTATTGATTCAGTAAGTAACGAATCAATAAAATGATAAAATTTCGGTTAATAGATTTTCAGACAATAATGGTACAAGAGTTGGTATAAAAACGCTCGGTACTGACAATGAGTGCCAGTAGCGTGCATTACAGTACTGTCACGAATTCGACTTACTTTCCATGCAGTAAACTCAGATCGCACGATATGTATAAGCGGGCCGATGTCCACGTAATAAAATGCTGCGTACACACATAACGTACACACACAATAGACAGCCACGTACCTACAGCTGTTTGTGTTGCTAACTACACACACGGCCGGACCGTAATGCCCCTACTTGTGTGCCGTACGCCGCCAACACATGCCTGCATTAGTCAACACAACGTCAAAATTCATTCGTACTTAACAGCAGATGTGGTAAACAAAGTTTTGTCATTGGATAATCAACAGGTAGACTTGGCATATTCGCTCGATTCTCTACATAAACATAGAGCTAGTATCGTCAATCGACCGGGGTCATACTTACAGATAACGTTTCTCCGGTTTGTACGATGAAGCAACAAACACTAATGTTATCCGTCAACAAAAACACAGGAGATGCGATGCAGCTAGTTGCACACTGGGGCCGTTCACCCGGCTCGGGCTGCGTTTCGAAAACTTCACAGCGTTAGCGTTTAGTGAATATTCAAAAATAGACCGACGGACTCGAAACACGCGCAACAGGGATCGCTCGCACTCGCTTTACACACGTTGCGACTCGACCTGGAGGGACACGAGACGCGCGCTAGTGGAATCGCTGCGAGAAATGCGTGTAAAAGTTTCCAGTGCACAAAGTTGTGATCGCGAGTGGGGACTCAACGCGGCGAGTGCGCGGTAGCCCCGCGACGCTCCGAACTCGACTGGCGGCACTGGCGCCTCGGCCGCTCCGCCGCCGCGCCTCGCGTCACGCAGGAACACCCACACACCGACAGCGGCACACCGCGGCGTCCCGCACACGCTAATCACACGAACACACACATATCACACCATACCGCACACACAAACGAACAAACACACACACACAACAAGAAACTGATAAATACGAGTAGCTTAAAAACATAACAATACAGTGGTACAGCACTTATAAACAATGCTTTCCTGTTGTACGAGCACGAACATTTGGAGACGATGTGCACAGCAGCTGTTGTAAACAAACAGTTTCTACTAATATGAATACAAATGGCTAGGGTACTTTAGAAGCAAACAATGTTAAAACACCTGCATCGTTATAGGCTTTGACACAATTTCATTCATCAGTACATCGTATAACATGTATATTTGATGTAAAACACAAAAGCGCATTGTATCACTGACAAACAGCGCGGTAGTATATAATACGACATATGTATGTACATATAATACGATATACGGCACTACGTTGAATGAGTCCGCGTTCATGATCACTCGCGTGTGTCACATATGTACATATAGCATACGAGTAAAAGATCCACTAAAATATGCTTATGATAATTATTCTGTCAAAACATCGTACTTATTACACAATATATTTTACTAAAGAAACACGCAGATGCAGACATTATGGACGGGACATTATGGGGACCAGTCAAAAAGTCTCACAGTGGATCGTCTAAAGGAAATTTGAATGGAACCATTTTCAAGGAAATAAAATATTCTCGTAAAGCGTTTTATTGTTCCAGCGATCAACTAAAGTATATCACAATAATAACTTGCTTCCTACGTGTAATCTAGAATGTTCCAATCATCAAGCTTACTTTTCGTGATGACCAGCAGGGTCATAAATCATGTTTATTTTCTAGTTTATAGATATAGCAAGATGATAATTAGATCACGTGATCGCAATCGTGAACTTGATCCAAGTGCGTGTCATGACAAATGCATGACTGTTGCTGTAAATTGCGCTGAAATAGTATGCATATTAGTGGTGCCTCCACAACGAAAGCTTTCTAAACATGTTTTTTTTTTATTTTTACATTGTTTTTTCGACCTATCCTTTACCATGTAAGGTGTGTGAGATATCTCTTAAATAAACCTAAAATAAAAAAATAGATGTATACCAGTGACGATAATAATTGTAACATATTATAGGAGGTTTTATTATATTTAGCATTCGGAGCCCTCTGTCAATGTCAATCCCATCATGGTCCTGGCCGGACGACATATGTAATAATAAAAATAATACTGCGTTACATGTTTTAATTCTTCCTATAATATACAGTATAACATCTTATTTACTTTTATCATTGCAGTGCTTAGATGTTGTTTTCATAGCTAACACTGTAGACAATCAATTTCAATAACAGCAATGTTTATTATTGAAATGAACATTGAAAACCCGCGGTGGCGACGGTCCTTATTGTTGACCGTCAAAGTGGTTACAACTACTACAAATACTGCGTAACCGGTCAATGCTCTTTCATTTATTTTAATTGAAGACTGACAGCGACTAGTAATGAAATTGCCTTCGCACTAAGGGAATAATAGTTCTAATCGGCAACACGATCGTACTTTATGTCCCAATTTAAATTCCGTTCTTTCTTTCATTTTCATTCTATTCAAGAACGCTTCAATGCTTTTTGAACCCAAAATGTGAACTTTCCAGCTGTAGAAATGCGAGATAAATCGCAGAACACCTTTTTTCTTTTTGTCTATTAACTGGTAATATTTTCGTCGATCCAATTTTTTTATATGTACTTAGTTTCATAACACCTCCACTTAAGAAATGACTGACAAATAAACTTTTGTGTAGAATTTTGAGCACGTTGACTTTAATTAATAACTCTTTAAGAAAGATATCAGATTTCGCATAAAACAGATAAAATAATTTCGGAAATAAGTAATTACGACACATTACGTTATTTCCGTTAGAATTAACGGGATTCGTATTAATAAGTACTCACTTGGCTGTATTCCATCAAATTTTCTTACTGCATGGAAATTACCTGAAAGTAAAAATACTACGAGAAAATATAGAAAGAAATCATGGGTACACAATAATTGGTATAAAGAGGAATAGGTAATAGAAATATTTTAAAACTAAAATCTCACATTACATCGAATTAACCAACAAACCTTTGTATACCTACAGAAGACTTAATTCTTCGTGCGTCTAAGATTTCAAGAACTAGCAAATAGCAATCGTCTTGTTCGACGCCTGCTTAATATTCCGTTCGAGATTCGCCTGCAAGGATTCGGGTAGTTCTCACCTATATCTGCGTTTACGTAACCCTTGCGTTACGGGGTATAGGGTATGGCAGACTGACACACTAAAACGTAAGGTGGCTCCAACTTAGTATTTAGGCACGACAACGAATTTTCGAATGATTGCCTACAATAAAACAGCCCTTTATTTAACTGGATACAAAATGAATTGCATATGACATGCACATAACTACCAAACTCAAGTATCACGGATACATAGCAATTTTTCTTACTTTTTCTGAACATTTTAGTTGGCATTTTTTTTCGACGGACGCTCATAGCCCCAAAGCCGATGAATGAATTAAAGTGTATGATTGTATCTAGGTACCTTATAATAACCAAAATACATACACATCATTATCTTGTCATCGTCTACTGCTTGACATAGGCCTCTCCAACCGCACGTCACCGAGCTCGTAATTTAATATTTTGCCACCGCTGCTAGGCACTCTGCATATACCGTCACTCCACATAGCTGGAGGGCGTCCTACGCTATACTCGCCAAGGTGTGATCTAACTCCATGACCTAAACCATACCTAATAAATGAGGCAACTGCATACATTTAAGCTTCAGTATTCGAAAACTGAACATAAGTAATGTGAAAATATCCTACTAAAAAAGTCATTAATCCGTTTCATGATTTCTTAATTCTTTGTCTTTGTATCATGCCATTTCACACAAGCGATTGTAGCGCGGTTGGTATCAACAAAATAGTATAAAACGGAAGGAAATGGATAAACTGAAGGAAATGGATAAATCATTAACGGTGAAACTATTGAAATTAAGGCCCATAATCTATTAGGTAAATATTTTTACCTACCCGTATCAATAAGTTACGTTTTCTATCTGAAATATGTATATCCATATCATCTTTTGTAAACGATATACAATATACCTAATTTAAAAGGATCTGTAAACAGTTTTGCGTTAATTAAGCCATCATCATCAATACTCTGTTATTAGCCGGGTCCATAAACAACCATAGTAAACTGATCAGGCCTAGGAACCACTGTATAAAATCGGCATGAACTTAAGGGGGATAAACAAAGGGGGATGAGGTCGCCGTAGTCTGAAGTCTATTAATGTCTACCACCGTGATAGATCATGGTCTTACAGATACAGAATGTGGTCTTCTCTCAGAATGAGAACCTTCTGAACCACGACAAACTCTCATCAAGAAAATCCGGTTTCAACAATGGAGCCTACAAGTATTAGTGGCCATGTAAACTCGTTCCCACATAGGTCTTTACAGTGCAAGATAAAATCGCTTTTAAATGTCAATACATTTTTAATAATTATCATTCCATAAATAAGCTTTATAAGATTTACAATTGAAATTAAATTTTTTATGTGGTTGCGGACGCGACTGCTGAACGAGAGGCCTTGGATGCAAACCCTTATCGGGTACTAACCGTTTTTTTTAACTTGAAATTTCCAGTAGCAACTCGGCGTCTGAGATTCTACCCGGTGGTATGGCATTAGGCTCATCCCCCATTTCATGGTCGGAAGTATTACATAACTGTTGAAACATGGGGATGGGTATACTACAATTCTCTTAATACCCCCGAGAACTACAGTTGTGATATTACGTTAAAATTCCAATTGCAATAAATTACGAAAGGAAGTACGAGAATAAAAAGGCTTAACCAATTGAATTTAAAACAGAACGTCTATATTAAGTAAACATTTCTACAACGCAAATATAATGAAGTTGTAAGTTAAAGTCCGCCTTACTTACTTAAAACTTGTTTCGCATAATTTCATTTTTCAACACCGACAAGCTTTCAATAGAAGTTTTTTTCAATAAGGTGTAAAAATTATAAAACTTTAAAACGGACCGGAGCAATCAATTATGTATTTAATTAAACTTTTATTGCAACGAATGTTGGTAAAATTTTTATTATATTTTGAAGGAATATAATAATATTCAGGAAGTTATTGCACACGCAATGGTATAACGATACAACGCAATTCGCGATAATATTCCGGATAAACTTTGATACTTGTTAAAATTTTCAGTTCGTTCCTTATTACTGTAGTTCGTGCCAGTGATCAGAGCCATAGGCTAGTCAAATTTAGAAAATATGTAACAATAACAGAAGTTAATAAATGTTGCCTAAATAGAACTACCCAAGACATTTTTGACTTAGAACCCAGTAAATATGCTTAGAAACTCGACTTACAATTCGAACTAAGGTACAAGAGTATTAGGTATTACAAAAAGTAGGTGAACAAGCAATCTAAGAAGATGAGAAACAGTTTGGAACTTCCAACCTTTTTCATGAATCTGCGAGATGAATCCCTTTAGAGGTATCAAGGGTCCCAGCTTGAATCCGAAGAACTTTTCCACGAAAGATCTCACTACACCATACCCGCTATTTTATATTCATTCGAATTTGTGTACTTCAAGGCACACATATATCTCCTGGATCATATAAAGAAATAATACGTAGGTACATATGTATTTGTTTAAGATAGTACCACAAGTGTGAGATTGAGTCAACATTTTATTTGCATAGAACATAACTTTTCTTGGTAATACTTATACATTCTTGCAAGTTTATTTTCCTAACACCACTTTGCAAGGAAATAGACACATTATCAACGAAAAATATAGGTTCTGAGAGCTGCTTAGATGATATAACAAAAATAATATTACATAATAGTTTTTGATTTTTACTCCTGTAATTGGGTCTAGTACAATTATCTGTTGATTATTGTGTTATATTCGCTTGGCAATGATCATTTACAAATATATAAATAAGTTGCTAAGGCAATAGTAAAACAGTAAGGTCGAATCGCAATTGGCTCACCAACTATTCCATTGTGAAACGTAAACGTAACTGGTGAAACGTGGGAATGTATAATACTATACTGCTCTGTCTACCTCATCGAGGATTACAAGCGTAAAGTTACGTTATGCTAAGGCGTCGCTCGCTTAGAAAGAATAAGGGCGTGGTCAAGCGAGCGATCAAATGGTGGCAAATCGCCACGAGTACAGTTTCAATAGACGAAACATAACACTTTGGGAGAGTGGAAAATATTTTTATATCATTTGGCTTCCAAATAAAACGGTTTACACACATTTGTTGGACGTTCTTAAGTCATTGTATCAAATATCTTTTCCACTGTAAATCACTATAGATCAAAGGGAAACATATTTTGATTTGAAATTGGAGAAAATCACGATTGATGGCATTTTCTTTGGCTGCCTCGTTGGTCGAACGGTTGCAAACGCGACTGCCGACTGGGAAGTCCTGGTTTCAAATTCCGGGTCGGGTACTATTGGATTTGTCAAATTTGGAAATTTTTGTAGTGACTCGGAATGTGGATGTGGATGTGTGTGCCCGATGTATGGCAATAGACTCACCACGTATTCCATGTGACGGTAACGTAACTGGTGAATCGTGAGAGATGTGTTTAAACATATGTATGTATTACACTCCTCTGCCTACCCTTTGGGGGATTACAGGCGTCATGTTACGACACCACTTATGTATTGATGACGAAATAACAATTAAGTTTTTATTGTTTTATATTAACCATGTGTCATTACACATATTTATCAAAATACGTTATATCCTTACATGCCTGTACGTCACATATAAATCAAATATTAAAACAAGATTATACACAATATTCAATTTTCAATTAAATGTCATTTGTGAGTTCCTATTAGATAATGTTTTAATGTTTTCGGACACGGCAGCAGTATGGTTGTCGCCTTAACATATAGTCGTAATAGTAAGCTCAAAAACTTAACTTTACAACCTTGTTAGCAACAAAAGTTAACTCACGGTTTTTTTAAATATAATCTGGCGTCTTCCCAAAATGAAAATACTAATACGACCTCTCCCTACATAAAGCAGAAATGGGTCAAATATTTTGGAATGTCTTATTTGTTTTAAAGTTAGTAGAGATCCAACATACATTGCCAAAGTTTGAATTAAGCGATCACAATCTATTCGCTGTTCCAAGACTCTATATTCGTCTTACTAGTGCCTACATGTAATGAAATTAAACGTTGCGATAGATAGTTATGGCATATGGATTTACACATGTTTAAAATGTCGACATAAAACCATTTTTCCATAAATAGGTCGGTTGGAATGTCAAAAAAAGCTAGCTAACAAAAAAAATCTCTAAGGCGTGTGAAGTCTGCGAGCCCACACTCAGCCAGCGTGCCAGTCTATGGCCTTAAGCTTCGCATTCTGAAAGCATACCCGTGTTCTAACAGTGGAATGACAGAAGGGTCGAGAAAAAGCGATAGTATGCAGAATACAAAAAAATATTTACAGTCCGACCGATTTTTATCGACCGATATTTACAGACCGATTACAGTCGGTTAATGAAGCACAAATTTTATTATTTTGACCGTTTTAAATTTTATCCATTCGCCATCAGCACCCACTCATAGGAGACCTATTTGGGTATAGGGACGCGATAACGAATGGAAAGTATCGATATTGTAGGTACTTATGTGTACTATCGAAAATAAAATATCGTACTTGTATAAGTATCGAAACAAAAGTAGCAATATCTCAAAGTATAGTTATCCTAAGATGTTGATAGATAAAAGTTTCTACCCAGTGGATCCCGATCCTATAATATTGGGATAAAATGTAGTCTCAGTGATAACGTAGCTTTCTGGAGATAAAAGATTTTTTTTATGGATTAAGTGTTTTTCCATTATCCAATCAAATTCAAATCCAACTTTATAAACTTACAAACAAGCTTGGTACTGTATTGTACGATACTTATCTAAAACATTTCAATGCTTAACAGTATCGCATACAAAGTATCGAGTACAAAACTATCGGTATCGAAAGGCAAAGTAGTCGATACTACAAAGTATCGATACTTTTTCCGTGTCCCTATTTGGGTGAAACTATTTATCAGTGTCTCCCAAAGCGAGCACGTATGTATAATAGAGTCGGATTGTTTCCAAAAGAATTGGGCAACGCAACGTGTACCACCGCAACTTTCTAACACCCAGGCGTGTAGTTTTCTACAGTTCTAATAATGTTGTGACACCTACAATGAGTCATCTGATAAACTTAATGTAATACGTATATACTATATATTTTATAGACTCCCTATAGATCGAAAAATAAACTATATCTCTACGTACTTATATCAAATAATCCATGACATGCAGTATCAGCTCCTAGATATTCGTATACCGCTAGAAATGAACATCTTAGTACCAAAATAGAAACTTTATAAAATCCAAAAACAAAATCTAAAAACAAAGAACAGATCTTCTCAAAGCAAATTCAAAGGATATAAATGATAAAACACCCAGTTTAATAATATTGGTCTAATTTGGCTAACTTTTCATAACAAAAATAAGATAATAAATGGATTCAAGTCCGCAGTGTCTGTTCGTGGTTACGTCATTAATCATTCTCGGGACTTGGGCCAAGTACAAAACCGATCTAAATAATGTTCCATTTAAGTTGGGAGTGAGTACATGAGTACATACGCTTTGATTTCATGATATTAACATTGTACTGCCTAAAAAACCTTGTACCGAAAAATTTAATATAAAAACATGTACTTATTTATTTCGCAACAGAAATGGTATGAACAGACTATATTTTTAAAATAAATTACGTAATCAACACGACATGAGGCTGAAACTGGGCTCTGTGTTACTGTTCTTTGGACTGCATAGGTCCTATATGACCGACGTATGTATATATTGATATACGTTGCTCCTACGCCAATTCGTTTTTATAAGCAATAATAAAAAAGTTCAATAGCAAAAGTTTCATAAAAATTTATAATAAAAATTACAAAAATTTTAAAACACTCGAAATATCACAACAAACGCGCGTCGAAGCGTGGAAACGCTAATAAAAGTCTACCAGTGAGCATGTTCAACGTTAATATTACATTTTATACTTTATTAAATTAAAATAACTATGGGGTCGTTTTCATTTATCTATGCATCTAAATAAAATGTGAAAGTACATACAGACCATATCACAAAAACACAATTTTGAAAATTTCGATCTGCTCCGGATAATCTTCGAAAAGGCTAAACTGATTTCGATGGGACTTTCACTGCTAGATAACTTAGGGTATTTTTAGTTCAGGAGAAGTTTTAAGGTTGCGTTGCAATAAACCCACGCGAACAAAGTGGGCGTGGGCACAGCTAGCTTGAAATTGAAATAGAATCGTATCATTATTTTGTATCAAATAAATAATAACGTCCTGATACAAACATCATGTCAATTGCTCTTTAACTCTGCCAATTTTTTCATGCAAATATTAAGTATTGAAATCTATTTAGTATTATGAATGATTAAAAATAATGAAGTACTGTTTTAAATTATAGTGATAATAAAGACTACTGAATGATTGCAAGCGCGACTGCTAATCGAGAGGTCCTAGGTACGATTCCCGGTCGGGTATTATTAGATTTTTCTAATTAAAATTTTATAATAGAAATTTCTAGTAGTGACTCGGAGTCTGTATACGTGCCCGGTGTAAGGCAATAGGGTCACCACTTATTCCATGGTAGGACGTAAAAGTCTCTGGTGAAACGTGGAAGCGTACTACACTCCTCAGCCTGCCCCTTCGGGAATTACAGATGTGATTTAAGACTATACTTCGTATATTTCCAACTTGTTATGTTTAAAAAATGTATAAATGCACAGTTCCGGTTCTTGTCAGCATCGTTGAGTAAACACCACATCAAAAGATAATTGTTGTTGGGCAGTTCTATTTCGGTCCGGGTTCGGGTAGTGATTTAATAAGGGCTCAGAATAAATAACAGCTGTCACCTAGTTATTTAACAAGAAGATCCGCTAGAAATAATAAGACTTAAATAAATTATCTTCATTTGTCCGGACCGCCTTCGTCGGGACTTTGAATAAATTATTGTCTACGTCTTCCTCCGGTTACACTTCAAGAGCAAGGGACCCTCACTTCACAACTAATTGGATTAAAGAGTGTGCTCTATGCGAATACAGAAATTGAAATATTTGAAGGAAAAGGTAATTACAACAATATCACTTTACAATAGTGAATGCAGAATATCTGTGCTCATGGAAATTTGACAGAAATCAGTTTCATAGATATATTCGCTATTAGCAAATGACTAATGGTATAGCAATACAACCGAGTGCAAAGGCCTGGTTGCTCATGGACCGTGAATAGAGAGATTACAAGATTGTTATTATACTTTCTCCAATTATATAACTAGCTGATAAATGTATAATCTTGGTCGTAAACCATCGCGTCACGCATCCAAATAATTTCTTACGCCGCAATAAAAACCAACAACTTAACTATTTATTACTTTAGTCGCACTTAGTTTTCTTTGTACTTATCTCCGGATGTAGGTCAGGAGCCGCAGTACATTTAAGTTACATTGTACACCAACGTAAAAGTGTATGACTAAAATCTCGTGGGCGAAGAACGGAGAAATCGGTAGCTTGAGCAGTAACTTGTAAAGAATTTCCAAGCATTTTATTGTAGGGTTTGAAAATTTCGCGGGTAGTTTCGCATAAATGCGACCGTCATGCAGATATCCTGAATTATTGTTCAGCAAAATATAAGGGAAACAGATATCTGCAAAGATGTAGGTACCTTTTAATTTGTTAAGAAAAATGTATATATCTATTATATACGTGTTTGTAGTTTGGTTGTTTCCTCGTTATTCTTTCTATATGCCTGTAAATATTAAATTTGTATTATATTTAGTAATAATACATTTCATAATTAATTTATGTATTCACCAACCAAACCAACTTCCTGCTCGCAAATATCATTAATTTGATTAATAAAAAAAAATACATATTAGAAAGCGTCGTGTTATTTAAAACTGTTATAAAAGGGCTATATGGATACGTTCACAATAAAATAAAATTTTGCGACAGCACTTCATCATAATATACCAGAATAAGTAAAGAGCATATTACTCGAAATTATCATACTCTGTTATCTATACGATCCCACCTTTGCAGTCGAGCGTCGCAGATTAAACGACGAATCGTGACAGGCGAACGGTTTCTTCCAAATTACCACCATTCGCAGACGCCAATAGCTATATCTCGTACAATGTTATCATAATATATCGTAGACGTAACGTGTCATTCGTGCGCAGTAACGAACCCCGTACACATACCGCCTATAACATTATTACGTAATCACTTCGAAAACGCGACGGTCTTTAATAGATTCGATGATAACATTTCGTGTACCCACCTCAGAACATCCTCGATGTAAGTACCTACGCGTTGTAACTTTTTATTGCTTTTTATATATTTTGGAAGCGCGACGCGTTACTCGTGGCGTGTTATACTAATGGGGTACACGTTTTTCTTATTATGTGCGTTATAATAAAAATGTCAAGTTAAAATTTTTAACACTTTTTAAAAGGCGAGGGTTATTGCTGGTGTAACGACCAGATAACCCTTCAGTGGAATACACGGTTATAAATACGAGGTGCTTAGAAACATACCTGTGTATATTTTGTTTGAAGCGGTAATTATGAACCGGTAATTATTAGCTGGTAATTATTAACCGGCAATTATTGGCATTAATTGGGTAGAATATTCATGAGCACAATATCTAAATTTTCATATTTAATTACGTTATAAATAGCGGATATGAAACTTTATACTAGTATTCCATTATATAGGTACGGTTAATCATCATCATCATCATCATCATCATTATCAACCTACTCCCGTCCACTGCTGGACATAGGCCTCTGCAATGCCACGCCACTGAGCTCGATCTTCAGCTCTTCGCCTCCAACCACTACCAGCCACTTTGCGTGTATCGTACGGTAATAGAGTGCAAAATCTTGACAAGCACATCTCCCGTGACACATTTAATATCATGGGGCGCGTTACTTCCACAACCTGTCGCTGGCCGATGCAAATTGCATTTCATTTTGAGTAAATTTTGTTTCATATCACGCCATACAGTTTTGTCCCTTACAGCATTAATATAGAATTTATTTTTCTTTATGTACGCATGCGATGTCCTTCGTAAGCCGGATATAAAATATTCCACGGTTTTAGGATTGTTCGACGCGGGCTCGTCGGTTCATCCACAAATGTATTTTTGGCTAAGCGCTCGTTGAGATTTGTGTCATCGCCAGGCGTGCGCTAGTAGGTGAGCGACCTCATACCGAAATACAAACAAACAACTGATCGATATCGTTGCTCCTCTGTAACCTATCAAAACAGCAGGATCCATTCACGGGCAATCTTTGACGTTGCCCTTTTATCGTTTCTTCCACTGGACAGATCGCTGATTCGGACTTCCTATAGTTTTCCACGTCAATGCAAAAATAGCACGGTCCGTACATTTGTTATGTTATTACTTAACCGAATTTGAATTTGATTTGATCTGTTAAATATATCCCATGCTGTGGTCCCCCTGAAACAAACCCTTAGCTAATGAAATAAGGGTTCAACGGTTAAGGGTTACGGGTTAAGGGGTGAAACGTAGGAGTATACTACAGTCCTCTGCATACCCCTTCGGGGATTGAAGGCGTAAAGTTTATTAAGATATACAAGCGTAGTTCCAAGTATGGTTTCAACAACATCTGTCTTCGGAATAAAAATATTGGGTAAACGGTATCTCGCGTAGAAACAAAAATTATTGCATATTTTCGAAGGCTTTTGAGTACTTAGTAGAAAATTAAATTATATAGACGAATTAACAAATTGTTAATTTACACACATGTACAATACTAACCAGGCTGCATTAATTTAGAATTAATCAGATGTAATATCAATGCTACTGAAGCGAAACAGATGTGGCGTTGTTACGTTTTATATAAGAATTTTTGTTAATAAATTCTCTAAATGAATACTGTCAACGATTTGCGATATTCGGATACAGATACCACAGATATCCTCTATCTAAGGCGTTTTATCTAATGATAGCGAGACTGTAAAAAAAATATTTTAATTAATTTTGAATGACTGGCCTTTGAGACTTCCAAAAGATGGGACTTGTGTTTTCTTTTATACGGGTTAAGCAACGAAACGGACTGTTAATATGAATTCCAATTCCAACATTTGAATTCCAATCTATGAAGTAGTTACGAATTCTCTGTAAGTTAAGAGTGTATAGTATAAAAGCAGACATAAACAAAAAGCAAAACTTTTTGAACATTGGCAATTATATTTTTAGACATCTTTATACTTGCATGTTCCCGCCAAAAACATGCAAACTGTAGGATGATTGATGATGCAAATTCCCTTTGGACATTTCCCAGGGTTTTTTGATAACGGGGTCAACTCAATTTCTTCAATGTCGAAACCGCACTAACGATTTTTCTGTTGTTGCAAATATCTCTGAGAGACACCACCCACAATCGGGTGAACTAATTTGATTGGCCTAATTAAAAAAAAAGCGATAATTAGTGAGGCGAAAACTTATTAAATTTCTTCTTCACTGTAATAAATTGTAAGAACTTTAATATTAAACGTACCCACTATTGAAAATTTGCAAAATTTAGATTGTTAACTAATTACATAAAAGGAAACATTCTTTAGAGGAGTCTCTTATGCAAGTTAAAAATTTATAAAAGATGTGTAATAAATCAATTCGTCTGGCATCTTGTCAATTATTCGGTAACACAAAAACGATAGACATACACAAAATAACGACTTGCATTGCGCTAAAGATTTCGGGGCAGGCAGCGACAGCTCTGTCTCACTCTCCCTCCATCACACCACTCGCAAAAGAACAAGTCTTCACTGTCACCCATATCTTCTCTCGTGAGGGTCCTTCTCGATTGGGTTTGCAAAGCTCGTATTTGCTGTAAACGTTTAAAATGTAGAATGAGCTTCCTTCTGAAGTGTTCCCGCAACTGTATGACATGGGATTCTTTAAGAATAGGGCAAAAAGAACTCTTTCAAAGCCGCTTCTACACTGACGGATTCTGGTGTACTGTAAATGACAATCAGCAACGGTGGCTGCTGGGATCTTCTATCTCTTTCTAAAATACAAGAGGTGTTCGGTAGAAAACATGGCACTTAATGTTGCATAAAATAATGTAACCTGTCTCCAAGGTAATAGGTTCCTTAGCATCACGAAAAGGAAAATATGTACCTTCTGTTAAAATTTTCTTTGTAGTGATTATCTACCAAACTGATTTTCGAGCTTAAAAACATGATTCCTATTTAAAGTACACTAATGGGGTTTCTTTTAATAGCCATCATTACCTTTATTATCAATTATATCTCTACAATGGTTTTTATTTATTAATACGATAATACATTTATTATGTACGATCGAG
>DWEE01000918.1:0-14801 GCA_018245755.1 Parelbella macleannani | reverse complement strand
ATGTTGTTACATGCTTCGATGAGTTGTTGAAATTTTATCGCGACTTACGCTGCCTTCACCTACTTACAATGTTTTTTTACTCTCTGGTTCGATTTGTAGGGAAAAAAGTTTAGTATTGCATTGAGGTTATTGACTTACGTTAGCAAACGTAATAACATATTTACGTAATGACATATTTACTAACGTTCGATGAATTTATTGACATGCGATGTGTCTAAAATGATATACATATTTTACAAAGAGTTACTACTTTTATTTGAAAACCAATTAATTAAAACCAAGATTTTTATTTTAAAAACAATTAATAACAACCAGTATATCTATATTACAAACTATTGTATTTACGTTCCGCATTGCATTCGTCTCTGCAAAGGGTTTCGCGTTCCATGAGTATTGCATTCACATCTTACGAACCAAATATAGGGAAAATTATACAGCGAATTTCCCAACATAGCTGTTTTCCAGTTGTAGCGAACCGGTAACATACGCAAATAGTTGTCTAATTAGTTACAATTGGATTGCGGCCGCACGCCTTGGCCCACTGTCGACGGACAGCCGACACCAGCGCGACACAAATCCCTATAAATGCGGTTGATCTCGCTAATTGGATCATGTTCGACACTCGGCACACGCATTTCGTCAACCCACTGCGGCTTACTTGGACCAAATGGCTGTATTTCTGCTGCTTTGCAGATATCTGTGACCTTTGCAATACACAATTGTATTTATGTACGAGTACACATCTAAAGTGACGCATTAGTGTTACGAATTTAGGGTCGAATCGTGCACGCAGGTTTGTTTTAAATGATAGGATACAATGAGTGTGCATAGAAACTATAAAAAAATAAAACAACAGTAATTAGTATGTACAGCTTAAGCTGAGATGCTTATATGTAAATAAATATGTGATAGGATTATTATTGTTACTATTTATTTTTGGAAAGCAGAATACTATATCAAGGTTGCATTCGTAAGTCAGGTGTTAGTATTAATGGGCTTATTAAGTACCAGATAATTAACCATACTTGACCGTTCAATCGTATTCCTGTCCCTGATCGTTAGTAGAACTAGTGCTGAGATCGTAAAGAAATGCCCATAAATATCATCCTCTGCATTAGGTATTTAAATAATTCACAGTACAATATATATTAACATGTTTAGGTATTGAAAAGAGACAACATCACGTCTGTAATCTTCGAAGAGGTAGGCAGAGGAGTGTAGTACACGCCCCCTTTTTACCAGTTACGTTTACGTCCTACTATGGAATAGGTAACCTTTTGCAATACACCGGACACAAATCCGGACTCCCAGCCACTGCTGGGAATTTCATGCTAGAAAAACCAATTGTACTCGGCCCGGGTAACGAATTTAGATCCTCTCGACCACTCGTTCAACGAGGCAAACAAGGTAGGTATTAAAATTCAGAAAAACTACAAATAGAATGCGATTCTAAAATACCTCTCGTTATAAAACTGTGACCTTTAAAACTAAATAACACATACCTGTATATTGAAATGAGGTTTTTATATTCGTATAGCAATTAATTATATTTGCATTCACCTTGCAGTGTCATCCAAATCCTATTACGAAAAAAAATACGAATGCTTTCAAAGTTTTTTTCTTGCTTGGCTTATAGAAACCAAGCAAAAAAAAACGAAGGTGGACCAACGATGAAGTCATAGAAGATCAAATTGAAACCGTTTCCTTCATTACACGATGAAAACAATTCTCCACGTTATCTAAAGTGAGTAAAGCCGACTCATCTGCACTTGGTCAATATGGTACATTAAGGCCTTGATATTTTTCTTTCGAAAGAAGACGTGTGCAACGGTAAAGGAATTGATTATGATGACGAAATCATTCAGAGCCAAGTTACAACTGTGATGCTACATGGCGTATGACAACGTTCAAACTTCTTACAAATCGGTGAAAGTACACTGCAATCATACATTTATCGAACGTATCAAAAGCCCCTCTCAAAGCAGTTTGTGTAACAGGAGCTTCATATAAAGCTCAACTATAGGTACATATCTCAGAATACAACTGTTTACACCGTGTGGAACGATTATCGTGCCGAGTGGTAACTAACAAGATATTTTGTAACCATTAGCTATGTTTAGTTCATAATGTATTACACTGAGTGTTATATTTTATTTCATGTTAAGTAATATTTTAATTCGCGTGTGCCTTACGACCTATTCGTGGCGGGACGCTTTACGTAACAGGCGGTACGTAAGAGTGTACTATTCTCCTTTGCCAACCCCTTCAGGGAAATTTATGATTATTAATAATTTATTTTTCCTATGCTTCTCTATTTACTGTGTTACGCCTTGATCAAAAACATACCAAAAGAAACAACCAAACGGACAGAAAAGCTAAAGAAAACCGACGCCTCAACAGCCCAGTGTGTAATAAACCTAAGCGCCTACATAGTAGATATTAAAGAAATTTAGTATTAAAGGACGCATCTGCAAAGATAATGTGTGGAAAGGTGTCACAAGTGTTTGTTTAAGCATGATTTACACGTCAGCGTAGTGGGAGCGTGGATTGGGCGCAGTGTCTTTGGTTTAGCGCTCCCGTACGCACTCACGTGCACTCGTTACTCACTATCATTTATACATATATGTCAATAACATGTAGCTTTTTGTCCCAAATTGAATACGGTTCTTTTGAAGGGAAATTAACAATTAAAATTTATTTGAAAATATTTGTTAGAAAGTAGTTGGCATATCAATCATTGATATTTATAATGCTAATATAAACGGTGTGGAGGTTTCATTAATGTATATTAATCATACATTTTAAGATGAATGTTCCATAAACATTTTCATTAGGTCATTGTGATATTCGTATTGTACAAAATGCGCAACTGTCATAGACTGGTATATTGGTATAGTGGTTACTGAACCTGGCATAGTAAGCCGGAAGTTCGATTTCCATTGAGAATAAGCATTGATGTAGTGTGCACGAGTATTTGTTTCTGATTGTAAAATAATCTACAAATAAATATGTACTAAAAAAGGTACGAGGGACGGCTAAAAAAGTTTTGATCCTACGTACTTTAAGTATTACTAATGCTTACGCCGAAAATGCTTATGCCGCTGGACAAGCAGCGACGAATCACGACTTCACATGAGTTTTTGGATATCTGTAGCCATAGTCTTGACGATGTTTTTTCCCACATTATTACTGTCGATGAAACATGGATTCTACAGTACGATCCGGAGTCAAAACAGGAGTCAATGCAGTGGATAGAAAAGGGAGAAAAGCCCCCAGTTTGCAAGACAGCGCGCCCGTCCACACTGCGCGAGTTGCAAGGCGTGCCCTCGCTGAGACTGGATTCGAAGAAATCAACCACCCACCCTACTGTCCAGACCTGGCTCCTAACGATTATTTTCTCTTTCCCAATTTGAAAAAAGGCGTCCGAAGACGGATATTTTCCAGAGATAATGAAATAAAGGCCGCCGTAAACGAACATTTCCCAAGAGAAAAATGGCGAATATTTTTTGACCTGGATAAAAGCCCTTTATAGTAGATGTAAGAAGTTTATTGAAATAGAGGGAGATTGTAATGAAAAATAATTTTTTTATACATTTCTATCAGTATTTTTAATACCTTAGGCTCAAAACTTGTCAGCCTCCCCTCGTACTTATATGATTTACCAAATATATGTTTATCATAGCATAGTATTTTATCTGTATCTTGACTGTTTCCGTATGGGTTAAATAAAAAGTATTATTACTCGTATCATACTAATTTCTAAGAATATCCTTTCTACTGTAACGTGACAACATTTTATAAATTATCTCGCCACGGAATGAGTGTAATGAGGAAGCAATAAAACACAAAGACCCCTGGGTATTACCGCGGAGCGCTGCATGATTTATTTTTAATGGACTTACGGCTCTAATCCAACAAATTTACGTCTCACTGTTGCTACCGTTCAGTCTCCGAGAAAAGTTGGGAATATATTTTACCACACATTTGTGATCATTACATTTTAGTATTAAACCAGTTGTGGGGACATTTTGAATCGAAATCAAATTTGGTTGCCACGTTACAATGTTCGAAAATGTGTTTATGCATGCATTTCGAATCGTTTTTAGATCTGTTTTATCATTACTGCTTTTGTCAAAATTGATGATGATGATAATCATAATATCTTAGAACATCTCACATGCGAATTTAGACATTTCTAAATACAGACATATACATAGATAAATCTTACACCTTGACGTAGAGCAAACACTCGCGCTCATTATACAAATGTTCGTTTTGGCTGAGAGATTAACTCGCAACCCCCCGCTCAGAAACCAGAGTTACTAAACACTAGACCAACAGGCCAGTCAGTCCAATAGTGTAATCATTTTTGTTTCGTCATAACCCAATATTACAATATGTAATATGTACCTAGAGAACGTCTCGAAGAAACAATGTTCATCGGTTATCACGCGTAAACAGACGGTGAGAGGTGACTGATAGGCGGGGTCAGCGAGCGCTCGACCCGCGCGCTGTGGGCTCAGTGATTAGTATTGGCCCGGCCGCCCGCCGCGGCAGCGGTGCCCACTGCGCCCTGCCTGCAGCTCCAGAGATATCAACAGTTAACACTAAAGAATATTACAACTTGTAGTTATTTTGGCGCGCTCGAAAGAACGGGTCACAGTGTATTTTAAGCGTAGGATATTTTATATAATTTATGTTTGTTATTATTTTATACGCTAATGTAATTATGAGTTCATTTTTAAATGTTTTCCATCACATTCACAAATACAAATTTAAAACTACATTCATTTAAGGTTGAGCGACATTTTATACAGCTTTTATATTATAGGAAGGAAGTGAGGAAAGGCGATGAAGCGTGTTGTGTTGTAATAATTCGTTGTTAAATCACCAGTGGGTGTCCGACTCCGCGCCGCCCAGTTACTGGCGGTCGGAGTTACAATGGCCGGTGACTGACCTCGCCTATCAGCCAACTCCACGTTTATTTACATTCTGATTACATTCAGTAGGGTTTCCCCAGATTAAGGGTAGTTTTAGTAGATAACATGTTAGTTACTATTTTTCCATATTCGTTTATATGTATGTTTCGTGTTATGCCTAGCCCGTAAGGCACGTGGTGGCTTGGCTAATGGTTGCGTTTATGTATTCAAAGCAGTAATACACTATCAGAATAATGGTTGCAACCCTTTTTTAAGTCCCACTACCGAGCATTGGTCGCTCGTGCAAATACGGATTAATATATTCTTAGATTATAATTGACAGAGATAACGATTACCAACCCGTCAATTTTATAATATTAAACACTAAAACAATATTTATCTTAGTCAACACTGGGAAGCGATATAATCACCAAAGTTAAGAATACACTGTAAATATAAGATAAACCTTTTATTTATAAACTAAAACAATCGTGTCCTGACCAAATACTTAAACGCGTCTTTGATGCACACTGCGATATTTACCTTACAAGGACTTTATCAAAATATAATATCACCTGATCTGGCTCAAAATGACACGCATCGAACCCAACAGTATCTGCATGCTCCACGAGGCGGACGTTCACCTCTGTCATAGCATGTCTTGGAGATAAGGAATGGCAGCTATTCATTTGTTTTCTTCTTCTCAACGTTACCGTAGTTATAGGGACCGCTACTATATGTTCAACGTGCTTGATTTAACATATGTATTATATGTACATGACTTAAGCCGTTATGCCATTTTGCTATAAGTAAAACAGACAAACGAAGATTATCAGGATAGAAGCTGATGGAAAATGGTCTTCGCCTACCTCTTTTAGAATCAGGCGGCATAGTATGTATTATAATAAACATGCATTAATGTTAGAACGCACGTAGTATAGCGCGCTGGAGCTATAATGTCACATTTTCATAATGTTGCCCTGCCCGCAACGTTACTCGTAACCTAATAGAATGTAGCGTTATAATTACGCTCTAATCTATTGAATTAATTACAAGTTTTTAATAAAGTCGACCACCACAATTACCATAACGTTTACTATAATAAGTTCAACAAGATTTAACACGTTGTTTTCAATAAATATTATTACAATAGTTAAAGATACTTACTTTTAGAAACTTAAAAATATTCGTATATCATAAAATAATTCGGTACAATAATAGAATTCAAACAACCTAAGTAAGTAACGTTTTTAAATATTATTATTCGTTCAATTAACACATTTATATCAATCGCATCACTACTTAGGTACTGCGCAAATCCTTTATTTCGTTACAAATCTCATACAAATTATATTTATTCCGCGTGATATCATAACGCCTTTGAAAACAATGCTAAGCAGACTTTATAACCGTTAGGCTTCTTCCACTGGCTCACAGCTTCGTGTTTGCTCTAACAGATAAAGCGATAAGCGAATCTCTTGAAACAGGGATATAGAGTGGTATATACGAAGCTCACGTGTGAGGTAACGAGACTACGCTGACAAAACTTGCCGTCGCCTACTTTCGGTTGGCCGTTGTCATTATGCTCGTTAGTCAGCAAATAAAAACGTTTGTGACACATAAAGTTGAAAAAGTTTAATTTGTCGCAGGGAAAATGTGTCTATGATACGTCTGGCACGTGTTGTGTTAGCTTTCTTTGCTTTGAATGTATCACACATAACCGCACCGTATTTAGTGGCACAAAGAATATTTTATAATATCACTGCAAACAATAGACAAATTTTGAAATGATTCAGAAATATTTGGAAGGCTGCATACGTTGCAATACGTTTTGGGTGAATGCGTTATATAATGAAATTCTTAGAAATAGGTATTCTTTCATTTAATCGCAACGTAACTTTTATTTTCTGAAAGGTTTATATAAGTAAATACGACGTTATAATTTACTCTAACAAGAGTTACACGGTGTAACTATTTTGAGATAGTGAATACTTTTTGGAGATAATACGCACGCAGTCAGTGTTTTCGGACTGAGTTATCAAATGTAATACGTCATATTGTGTAAGTACGTCAGTGAGCGCTGATCGATCATCGTTTGTGATAGGGGGGGGAAGGGAGAGGGGGGTGCCCGTTTCACACCACTCATCGGCTGAGCACAATAGACGTATCTTTATATTGTTGTCAAGAGTAGCAGCGCCTCTGTAAGAACTTTCAAGGCGATAACTAATGCAAACTATAGGTACTGATACCAAAATGTTCTCTAATAAAGCTGATGATAATATACTACATACTATGTTAATATGTACAGATATTATATAATACAAAAAAAAAGTAAAATGATGCCTGTAATCCCCGAAGGGGTAGGCAGAGGAGTGTAGTACACTCCCACGTTTCACCAGTTACGCTTAAGTCTCATGGAATAGGCGGCGAGCCTATTGCTACTACATACTACAAATATACATAAGAAAAATCCAATTAACCTTACTACAAATTATAAATTAGAAAAATCCAATGCAACCCGACCCGGGATTTGAACACAGGACCTCTCGATCGGCAGTCGCGTTTGCAACCACTCGACCAATGAGGCAGTCATTGTATTGCATTGTATATAATACAATGCTAACTTATACTACTTACTGATCAGTTGACACGGACCTCCACGATACTCTACTCTAGGATATCTAAAAAATGTAGTGGAGACAGTTCTAGATACCAAAACAATTCTTACATAGCGGTTTGCTTTTTGTGACTTGGGACGGGACTTCACTGTTCCGAACTACATACATCTTATGATCATGCAAATTATCAAATAGGTACGATATTTGCGGTACATTATTGGTATTACATCTATGGCGTAAGTTGTCTTAGTATTTCTATAAGCAATACATTTTGAAGGGTAGTCTAAAAAGTGTTTAAATAGTTTTATTTTTCGTATAATTTTTACCATGCGCTCGTGTTTATTTTAATGTATTCATGTGTTTTGGTAACTTAGTTACTTATTAGATGTATACCAACAATTAAATAATATACATTTATTTATACCGTAGTTCTAACGCATAGCTATATTATATCTGACTCTTCTACTAAGCTTTATTTATTTTTAATGGCTTTATATTAATGTATTAAACTAACACTCTGTAATAATAATAAATGTTACGTACAATGGAAAAATGTTGTTTTTCTTTGTAACAATATTTATGGCAAGCCTATGTATAGTTTTACTACCTTCATTTGGATATGAGACTCGTCTTTAACTAAGAAATGATAAAGAGATGATTAATGGGTAATGACGAATTTATTAATGAGTTTTGATGACGATATTGAGAAATAATATGGAAAGAAATTATTCGTGTTCTATCAATGTGTTCAAAGTTAAGTTTTGTTTTTACAATATGCCTAGTCTATTAATATATGTATATTTAAAAACGATCAGCTAAACCACTTAAGTCTGCAACAAAGAGATATTCAGCGCACGGTGCTCTCTGCCTGCCCTCTAACGAATGTGGCGTGAGGATGTAATAAGTATCGATTCTATCAGCATATATACATACTTGGGTAGATCGATTGTTATGAACAACGCGTCGCACGTTACATGATGCTCGCTCGCTGTTGCGTGTCTCGCGACGTGCGTTGTTTATTTGTAAAAGTGCACTTCTCCGCTCATGGTTGACTACAGCCACGTAGTATTTTAGTAATGTTGTACCTCATAGCGTGTTAAATAAGACAATCGCTATATGATTTGTCTGCTGTATAATACCTATGAGCTGTGACTGATATAGCGTTTTTCGTTTTTATTTACATACAACATTTTGATCGATGTTTCAAACTTTGGCACGCCTCGAAACGGGTGTAAAAAGAAATGATCTTAGTAGGCAAAACGTTGGTAATAATGTGTCGGTTTAGGAGTTCATAGGTGACGGTAATACTTGAATAGAAAATTCATATCTCCAAATATCTCCGTAAATGAGAACAAAGCATTGTAGTTGAGTATGTTCCGCAAGTTAGTTCAGAATTAGTAGTGGTACGGAGTCTAAATTTGTGCCCAGTGTATGGCAATAGCTTCCCCCTTATTCCATGATACGAGAGGGCGTTTTTAAGTTTGCGGAATGGCGGGGTTGGAAAGGGGATAGCAGGCTCGTTAAGGGCAGTACGTGTTTAGTGATCTATAATTAGTATAAATATAAAGTTTTGTCACGCATAAACATCCAGGACGGAATACACTTCCAGGACAGTCTGTTGAGGTGACCACTCCGGAAATTTAAGCGAAAGTTGAAAAATTAGTATTGGTAGATTGCTCGGCTAAAGAAGAAACAGCTTGCAGAAATGGTTGGAGTATCGGATACAACCATTTTTAAAATTCTGCATGACTAATGTCAGCGCGCGGTGGGTGCCGAGAATGCTCACGTGCGCCGCCGCAAAAACAACAGCGCCTTGAATGTTCCCGAGCGTTTTTGGACCTCTGTGGAGAAGACAAGGATATTGTACTGAATCGAATTGTTAGGTACTGGAGATGAAACTTGGGTTCACCATTATGAACCTGAGTCTAAACAAGACTCCATGCCGTGGCATAAAAATGCTGCACCACCTCTTAAGAAGTTTAAGGTGTCACAATCGGCCGGAAAATTCATGGCGAAAGTCTTTTAGGATTCAGAAGGAATTTTGTTAATAGATTATAGAGATAAAGGTGTCTCTATGCCCGGAGAATATTATCCAACAATCTTGGAGCAGTCAAAAAAGTCACCAAAGAAAAAAGGAGAGGAAAATTAAGTAGAGGTTTCCTGCTACTGCACGACAATGCGCCAGTACACTAGAACACTAGAGCCGTATTGCACTGGCTGCCCTGCATAAGATGGGCTTTGATATTTTAAATCACCCATCTTATAGTCCAGATCTGGCTCCGAGTGATTATTATCTCTTTCCAAAAATTAAAAAAGTGCTTCGTGGAAAAAATGTTTTCCACAGATGAAGACGTTAAGGACGCAAATACCTCGTTTTTTTCGACAAGGACAAAACATTTTTTTATGAGGGTTTAAATAAGTTAATATAAAGATCTGAAAAATGTATTCATCTTGCAGAAGAATATATAGAAATAGAAAAATAATTTTGACATTTTATTTTCCCTCCTTGTCCCTCATTCCGCGAACTTAAAAAGGCCCCCTCGTATGACATGTAACGGAACTGGTGAATCGTGCGTGTGTACCACATCCTTCTGCGTACACGTTCGGGAAAATGCACGCGATATATCATATTATTCATCAACACCAGGCCTATTTTAGAAAATCCTTATATAACGTAGCAACATAATATATTAAATAAGGCTTGTTTTGCATTCATCGCGCCGCACATGGGAATTAGAGGCGCATTCAAATAAGCGCGCGGCGGAGAAAGCGGGCAATGTAACGGACGCAAGGCGCAGTCTGAGCGCGCGTCCCGGGAACATTGCTGCTTTGTGCGTGTTAGGACTCGGTAGTGGCCAGCAAAAAAATTGTCGTGTCGATAATACAATCAGGTAAGTTCCATTTTCTTTGTATGTTCATCATTTCTGTATGTTCCCGAAAGGGTGTGCAAAGGAGAGTAGTACTTCCACTTTTTATCAATTAGATTACCGATACTCCCCGTGTGATAAGAGGAGAGCCCCTGCTCTATACCGGGCACAAATCCAGACTAAATAATAACCGAACCCAACAATATACTGTCCGACCGGGGACTTCTTGCTCAGCAGTGGGACTTGCAACCTCTTGATCAACGAGGCATGTCGTTTATTTAATAATCGATTTATAGTTATTATCCTCTAGTGAAGGGTCACTAGGCTCATTTTATCTGCACACCCGTGTCCAGCAGACGAACGCTAAGTTGATGATGATAGTAATAATCTAGATACATATGTAATATCCATAATATCGCCGTGACGGTAGATCATAAGTTTTTGTTCAACCGAGGCTTCAGTTAATATTCTAAAAAAAGTTACTCTGCTGTAATATGTATAAACGATCTAATATTATTCACATGCTTTTGAAGTTTCATATATGTATTTACGAGGTTTTAAATTTATTTTTTATTTAAATGTTAGTAATAATCCGTACCGAGTGAAAGCACAAACATAACGGATGAGACGAGCGCAGTCGGTGTGTAGGGGCCGTAACGGTTGGTCCTATAGCACGTTGTGTTATAAACGTACGTATACATATGTATGTGATAATAAATAAACAGAACAGTAGCGAATTGTGATCTTTAACGGAAACAGGTATGTACCTGCTTAATGTTACACTACTTCACATTAATATAGTAAAATGCTCAATAAATCGTGTTACTGTTATTTTCTATCAAACCGCAACACGCTTCACTCACGTACAGACTCTGCTGTTCTTACTGTTGCTACTCCTGTTGAGTGCTAAAGACATATTTAGCACAGTCGTCTAATTTTACGTGCCTAAATAATTATTCATTTAATGCGTTGGTCCAGCGTTTAGTGAGCTGCCTGTTTAGCTGGAGTCGTGGGTTCGATTTAAAATGAAGATGAATGTTCAGATGACGAGCACGAGTATTTTTCTGAAACTGAGTGTAAAATTAACGATATAGAAATATCTTTTGGAATTTGTAGAAATTTGGTTTTATCCACTATCCCGTTACCACAGCACAGTCTGCCTAGTTCGCGGTCAGCTAATCGTGGGTGAATTGATCAAAGACGTTACTCGTGTTTTATTATTAATTACATCTCCAATCAGGAAGTAATAATTATACATCGCTTGTGGTATTAAATTGTACCCGTGCAGAGGTGATTTAGAATAATCGTTCTTCTGCTAGTTAACGAAAGTGCAATCGGCGGTTTCCTATCTAATTGCTTTCCCGTAATCATCTCACTTTACGGACCTTGTTGTCGTCAAGATTTTTGTAAACGTCAATATTGTTGCCATAAACATTAACGTCATACACCTAAATGTTCTATTTGTCACAATACACACATCGTATAGGTAGGCCTCATAATATACCACGCGTCGTTGGAAGTCTTTGTTATATTATAATAAATGATATAATTATTACTATATAATTTTTCATTGTTATGTTGGACATCTTAGTAACCATTTAAGGATTGCTATTATTACCTCAACACGCCGGGTCCTTCACGGTGTAGGCAGAGAGAACCAGTGCCAAATATCTGTGTCGTTCAAACCTAACGTACTTTTTTATTCGTCACTTTTTAATATAGTAATTTATTATTACCAAGAAACCACTTACCTTGAATATTAATTATTATATTTAGAAATATTTCATTACGTCGCTCTTACAAATTTACAAAACATTGTTATGTAGGTGAAACATTATTGTAATATAACGTAATTACTATTATCTAAGACTTGTGTATTAAATATAAACGGTAACACTAATTAAGGCTAAATAATGAAAACTTAATAATCTCATCGTGTAATAGCAGCCAGTGTTCAGTAATACGATTTAAATTTTTTTATCTTGTCAGTAAATAAAACTCGTAATAATTGCCGTGTAATGCAAAGATCCAAAATAATTAATTGATGTGTTCATCGCATTATAATATTTTGAATGAGCTTAAATGTAAGATCACAAGGGTGAAATTAGATTAAATTTTTGTCATGCTTACTAAATCACTTTAGAAATTTTGTTTTCAAAATCGTTACCTTCCACTACAATAGCTGGTAAGAGCTGGCCTACGTACCGGCCTGACAAATGATGGTGCGATGGTACTCCAGAGAAAACTTCAAAAAATGTTAACTAAATGCAATGTTATATAAGATTTTTATTAAGTAACGTGGCTAGAATATATTTGAAGTGAAAACTTCATAAGCCACGTTAAGCACTTTTCGGTAGGGGATAAACTTACAGGTTCGCGTCGGCGATCGTCACCGACATGCTAATGTTAGTTTGCTGTACAGCGCTATCTGTTTTGATATCTTTGAACAAATTTTGTCATGGCTCTTACAAATTGTTAATATGGTGTGCAGCGCCATCTCTTATGGAGATACTAAACGGACAACATAAAGTTTCCCATATTTCAAATTATAGTTTAAAACCTTATATTATAAAAATCTTTAGCTTAAAATTATGAAAAAGGCTCCGAGTTAAAAATCAAGTACATTGAAATTTATGTAAATACAAATACTATGATTATATGATAAAATTATACGATTATATATTAATTGTTATTTCAATTTAATGGTATTAATATTTTGTCATGATCTTGTACAGCTCACAAAATATTTGAATAATAAATAAACCAAATAAACATTTATGTAACTGTTGGTCGGAGGGAATAGATGTGAAAACTAGATTGATATTGATAATTTTAATTTAGACATTATGAAACTTCAAATTTTAATAGTAATATATACTAAATTATTAGTTTTCTCTTTAGTCCCTATGACTGCCAATTTAATTTTTATTAAACGACTGTATTTTGTCTAGCTAGTCATATCTGTCACAAAATCGATGACCTTTTCTAGAGAGGGGACTTAGGGGATATCTTAGGACGCCCTCCAGCTTATGGTGTGCCGATGTTTGTAGGGGCTCGCAGCGATTGACTACGAAAAGCTGAAAATAGAACTCAGTGCGTACTATTCGTTGGGCCTATATATACACGTATGTACATATGTCTCACAGTCAAAAGAGCCCGGCTGATGACGATGATTTTGTTTAACGCACATGTAGTTTTCCGATGTGTCCACGTCAAATTAATAGTTTCCTTTCAAGGTTTCAATAGATAGTTATGCACAATAGCTATTGTTAAGAAATACTCTATACAAAAGCCATTAAGATGTACATATGACATTAGTAGACGGAGAACGTTAGTTGTTTAGTGATCGTGTATTATTGAAACATCGACACTGCGGTCGGAGTATCCAATCATGTGAGAACCAATTAAGAGTTGATTGGTTTCTACAGATAATATGTCTAGCTATATTAAATGGAACCCCGAAGCCATGGAGCGTGGCGGCTTAGCTCATCGGCACTGCGAGCGTCGCATCGAGATAATTAATACGAAGTTTTACTTTCCCTGAGGAAAAGCGCGAAAGCCAGTGGCTTGTTGCTGTTCACGTGCACCGAACGTGTCAGGTTCGCGCGCCGCGGGGATTGTGTTACTGACATATGAGGTTTGCAATCTGTGCTCTGTAATAAACGCTAGCCGTTCGATACCACAATGAGTTCCGATCAAATAAGTGGTTTATAAATTATCATATGTAGTAATCGAATGGATGATATAAAGAGTAATATGTATGTATTTTGGGCTTTTTATAGTTTTTTTATTTTTATTTTTGTAATAAAAGACTTTCTGTTTATTTCAAGGTAAAATCTAAACCTATGCGTGGTCTAAGGTTACTAATTCCTAGTGATATAGATTAACAAGTAATCGTAGCTCTAAATCATACGCATGTTATGTAAGAGAACTCTATTTAACAGATCCTCAACTTTTATTGGCCACTTTTCCTCACTCACACGGTGGTTAGTCTAAACTTAGTTACAAAAACGTTCACTTTGAAATTTAAAAACAAACACGCCCACATGTTCCTATTTGTGTTCCAATTTCGAACAACTGTCATAAAGGATCTAGCTGGATAAGTATGGCGGATCGGCCCCCAAATGGAAAGCTATATAGAAACTTATGTTTTAGTTTCAGCTTGCTGTTAAACTTATGTATGTATTTTTTTTTACACTGTTGCACCAACTTTTTTCTCAACAAATTTTTATGAGTAATACTACACATAAAGGACTATAACATATTTACATGGACATTCAATCACAGAGAACATGAAAAAATCATTATTTATTTATTATTCTTTATACATGAAAAATTATTTTAATAATTAAAAAAAATATGTAATATAGTATATAGAGTTACCTAATGCCTTGCGT
>DWEE01000917.1:0-14805 GCA_018245755.1 Parelbella macleannani | reverse complement strand
CTACCTTAGTATATCCGTAAATGACAAATTTTTCAGTTGATTTAAGTTAAGAGTTTGATATCAATAAAAACATATTGTAATATATCTTTATAGCATAATTGCTTAATTTGTCAACAGAAACTACTGAGAGAGCAATAGAAACCTTTATATGCCACAGTTGACACTTCGCATACATAGTGACACGCAAAACCGGAAACCAGCAGACAAATCGGCAACATCCCGATAAAATATTGACAGCAAATAGGCACATCAACCGGTGGAGATTATGTTCCGGAAAATCACGGGGCGCCGTCGACAACGGCGCCGCATTAAATAAACGCGTGCTTGTGAAGCTGATACATGGCGGTAATAAAACAAAAGTGGTTTACATTGTCCGGGCGGCGCGGCGGTCGCGGGCACAATGGCTGGCCCGGCTTAAGTACGGTCCGCCCGTCCGGCGGCGTTTGCGTTCGGGAACAAATTTTAGAAACCTGTCACAATACGTTTTCCTGGCGTTGACTAAGGACGATTTTTCTTGGGACCGTTCGATATTGTTCCCACTTAATAGAGTAGTTTGCGGAGAAGCTTATGATCGACAAACAACAAGGTAAGTCTATTATTTCGTTTTATACTATATGGTGTTCTATGGTGCATTTGTTATGGTAAAAGAACGATTTTGGAAGAAATTGATATTTTTCATTTCCTTTATGGATAATACTGAAAAACTAAGCGAAATTGTAAGCGACCGCTTTCGAATATTTATTCGAAGCAGATGCGAAGCACTATTCTACTTAATTTCTTTAATACCCTAATAAACAAAATGTATAACTGTAACCTATCTCGCTACAATATTTAAAGCAATTTCGAATGAACTTCGTAAAATATATACCAAATTTTCGCACATTTTCAAAATACTTTTACATCTTTGTACGGTGTGTATGAACATAAAACGAGTGATACAGAATTCTACAGAACAAAAGTTTATCATAACTAGAAACAATTGCAACCGTTAGCGCAGCTCGAAGTAGATATAAGAATGGCTCGAGAGCAAAGTTTGAACTAAAACTTAGTGCAATAAACGTTTACGTTCCGCACCGAGACGCGCGTAAATGTTAAAGATATTTTGATATTAATAAAATAACGCAAAGAGACAAGAAAGATAATTCTTAAAGAAAGCACATACAAAAAGTATCGGTTTCGTTAAACACAGCGTCCCGTCTCCCACCAATAATATCTTAATACCGTATTGTCTTTTAACAAACACACGTATGGACAGTAAACATTCCTTTCACATAGAATATAAATTAACGTTCCGAATTAGGCGACGTTGAATGTTGCAACTTCACATGGGCCCGAGCGGTGCTAGCTCGGAGACAACGCTCGCACTGGGAGCACTAAAAGCAGTACTAAAACTAATCCCGTTATTTCTGGCTGATGTGTGCGGTGTTCCCCGGGGAGGTTTTATCTTAGATCTCATTATGTCAGCGGCTGACAGAACAGAAGGTGAGCCGATGCTATCTGTCGACACGGCGGAATCCAATGACGCGTGCAAAGTGAGGACATTAGTTAGGCGGGCGCGATCGCTCGCTCTTTACGACGCGGTCCCAGGAGACACCACAGTTACTACGTGTTTATTAGTCATCGCCTCCGCACTGAACATCTCGCCTAATGCAATACAAGCTTCGTCCACGTGGAATCAAAGCCGGAGTGGAGAACATATTACAGAAATAAATCTCTACAAATGTATTGACGCCGCTGTTACACATCATTAGATCGTAAGGAGCGTTGGGGCATTCCCGAAATGTCTCCTGTTTAAAAGTTGTCTGAAACAAATGTGTAAGAGCTGATGTTTTTTCCATTCCGATCTTTGAAGGATTGTGCCCAAAGTTGTTTTTAATTATAAGATTGTTAACGATTCATTTTCGCTACGCTTTTGTAGTTCCACTTTTAGACATAGGTCTCGTTTTAGAATAGGACGGTTAAGGTCTAACGTTTGAAAAATTACGATATGTAACCTTCCTAGTATATACAACAGTGAACGAAAAGAAATCCATCCCGGCTCGACGCCGGCCGGCGCGTGCACTCAAACAATACTACAAACTGCCTTAGAAAAACAAACATTACGCATTCGTAACAAAACTAAGTAGGGCCGCTGGCCGTGATATATTGGTCCGCGCCTTGTGAACTGTCAGAACGAAGCGTTGATCTATAGCTTATAATCCAGAAGCCACGCATATTTCTCGAATAAAACAAATAGAACAATAAATTTCAATGTTTACATTTAGATACAAGTGTTAAAATTCCTACACTTGGTATGTTTGATAATTATTGCTAATTTAAATAAACAATACATGTAAATATCAATCAGTAGTCAGAAGTCACTGCATTGTATATATGTACATATATGTATGTGTATACGAGTGTAAGAAGATTTATGATTGTACAAAGCACGTCAGGTCTGTAAGTAGCACTCAATGCCCTCTGATTAACCTGTAGAGGACCTGAGCGTGACAATATAATAATAATAACAAAACAAAACATATTTCTGTAATACACACACACATAGGCATAATACGAGAAAGCGCAGTAAAATCACGCACGCCGAGTCGGTTGTATTATATATAAAAATTTATTCTGAAAGTTTTATGGTTTAATATAAGAGACCTTATATAACATTAGCTTAGCTATAGCGCCAACCCTACGTGTCGGCGACATGTGCGCCCCATCGGCCCGATACGAAACAATTATACGCGTGCCCGGTATAAAACTGGGATTTTACGTTCATACGTTCAATTTACCATTAATACGATAACCACCATGACGACTGGCAACACTGAACGTGTGTTTAATTGCTGTCTGTAAACTAACACCTGTCATTTTTGACGTTTATGCGTGTGTAAAGAACGGTTAAGAAAATCTATGTAAGTCAATTTAAAATTATATATTTAAAAGAACATCGAAACATGTCGTTATTATCTAATCTAATACGCCAAGCCGCTTACAGGGTAGGCAGTGAGGATCGAGTGCCAAATGTCTATGTTCTTAATGAGCAGCTGAGATTCCCGCTGATGAGGGCAAATAAAAGACCTGAGAAACAGACATATTACGTGTCAAAATTGTTCAACTGTACAAAAAATATGAAAATCAGAAACAACTCTACACTATACACATATACCAAGCTCAAATCACGCTTAGACTGACAAAAAAAGGTAAGCCACCCTATAATTTGTCCCTACGTCAAAACACCTACTACCTACTTTGTTGAACTTGACTTAAATTATCCCGATGTCCAATCTAATCAACATAACGATATATCGTCGCCGAGTATCAGTCGCGTCATGTCGGACTCCGCGTAAGCGATTTATGGGCGCTCGTATCGTGAATAAAATACGCACAACACTCCTCGTATTTCCAGCGTTTTGCGTATTAAAAACATCGTACGCGAATTTTTGTTATGAATAATATTCGTGTGATGCGCACATGTACTTGTTCGTTTTTTTTGTTTATTTTTTGTATGACTAGCGCGTGTAGGTACTGGTCTGTGCTTGGGTGTAATAAATATGAAGAAATATTAGCTCATATGTAGTTTGTGGCAGGAATCATTGGACTGCTTGCCGTCCAAGCATATAGTACCTGTTTAATCATTTACTGAATGTTTTTGAAAACAGATTGCATAGCTCGAATTAAGGGCGAGGTTTAAGCTCCCCAGGGACATCGCAAAATATTTATGGAGGCTGAAGTCAAATCGTTACACTACATATTTTTAAGTCATTACTTGCCCATGTTATTCAGGCACAAGACAAGGAGCGGAAGAAACGACAGAAATACGAACAACATAGAGGGGAAGCGTATATTGATCGGCTTGGATAGTATCTATGCGTAGTAAAACTTAGAATGTGTGCTATACTCTTCTATTCGTATATCAGCGTCATAAAAAAACGTAAAACGTAACATCACGGCTGTTTTCCCCGAAGGGGTGGGCAAAGGAGTGTAGAACGCTACCACGTTTCACCAGTTATAAAATAATAGAAATGTAACAATAGACTTTATTAAATTGGACTAAAGTTATATTTTAAATAGGATATAAACTTACCCCGATCTCAGAGCCGATCTATCCGAAAGAACCCTACAGATGATGGCACGACCACTGTTGGACCATTAGTAATAATAATAAGGGTCTACAGTCGGATTCCTCGCATGCAAACAATTTTGGCTATTTGAACACACGTAAGCGGATATACATGGGGAACGAATAAATAAACTCATCATCCGGATATCCGGTCGCCGGATATCGCAGCCGGACCCTCCGCATCAGCTAATCAGAGTGACGGACTTTGTACCAAACGGTTCGTCAACTCACTGTAAAAACAATCGATTTTCATTTATTTATTCGATATGATAAAAAGTGAGTTACTCGTTGATAGTATGTTTGATAAGAACTCTTATGTATGATAAGTCTGATAAGTATTAATGTTTATCTATAATAGCTATGTTACAAATAAATAATAATAACATCACGCCTGTAGTACGCAGATCGGCAGAGAAGTGTAGCTATACTCGACCAGAGCGACAGTTAATATGTCAAGCAGTCATAAGCTCTATGCAATTAACGCACATTACTCAACACCTCTCAGAAAACGCAAGTAACTCATATGAGCGGTTAGGGCGTTGTTAGACGAGATCGACGAAGCGGTATCTGTGTACACATAATACCCATTGATAATAATTGAGCCGCAGCAGTCCGCCGGTGCACGGTGGCGCGATAAATTCCGAGGATTAATATACCGGCGACAGACGTAATTGTATGTCACAACACAATGAACCCGCGACTCGGCAAGTTCACGACCGGTCAGACACACATTCATCATAAACACAAACACAAAGACATCGTATATATGAATAGAGCGAGCCACACACTCATACAATCACTGACACGTGCACTCACCCACACATGCATAAACATCGTATATATGAATGGAATACGTTTGCATTCCTGTATCGACAGACATACATCCTTCCCTATTGGCGGATATTGAATTAAGAGTGGATTGTTCGCGTTGGAAAAAGGGGTCTCGCGTGGACGTCCTCTCCGTAGGTCAACGGCAGATGTTGGGAGATTTTAATTAATTTTTTACACGCCAGTTCCCCTACAGAGTAGGCAGAGAGAACCGAGTGTCAGGTATCTTTCTCTGTCTTTACTTACTTGGTGTGCTATATCTACATTCATCACTTGCTTCATACACGCACTACTCCAATTTTTTCAACTTAAATCTCATAATCGCAAACTAAGACCAGATAGGATGATTTTGAAAACCTGGCTATAGTTACGGATCCAGTCCTTTTCGCATATGAAAAAGAGATATAAAATCAAATTACAGGTACTCTCAAATACTTTTAGGTAGCGTAATGACAGGTTCCGTACAGACATATATATCTTGAATATTCTGCATACAAGCATTCATGAAACAATAAAACTGTACGTAACATAAATACTTCTATTTATGATCCCTCCTCCCCCTAAATTTTTATCCGCACATGGCTAAATACTCAGTCCTATTCCCATAGAATTAAACGCAGCGCAAGCAAATGAAAATAATATGGACTTTGCATCGCACTCGTAGCAATAAAACCGCTCTACTGATATTCTGTTCTATCTTGCTGAAGAGCGCTTCGCCGACACTAAATTGAATGGTATTAAAGTAATAATAATAATGCTGAGACTTCAGGAAATTTGCTTTATAATGAAAGTATTTTTTTAATGAAAGTGATTATTTTGCAAGAATAAAATTTAATTATGTAATTAAAATTAATTACAGTTATCACTATTGAAGCGACATGTCAGGTATGTTAGGAAATAAATAATTAACACTCAGTGCTCTCTGTCTAAGCCGTAAGGGACCCAGCATGATGATAAAAAAATAATAATAATACCCAACTCTAAAATGATGAATATTGTACACATGTATTAGTAAAAAAACGTCCAATAAAGTTGGCAACAAATAAAGCAATCAAGAAAAAGTAAACCCCGGTAAAGAAAAAGGCACACAATTTAAAAAAGGAACTTAATTGAAATATCTCGTTCGTATTAAAGTTCACGTATCGATATCCGATTTTAGTGGAGAGACGCAACAATGAGGCGTCGGTATCTAGAATCGTGTGATATGACGAATGTTGATAAAAACGCTCAGGTCGACGTGACGAATGGTCGAAATCGCGCGCTCGGTCCGACTGCGATCAGAGTTGGCACAGACGGAACTGTTTATTACCCATAGCAAGGCGTATTGCGATATATCACAAATTAGCTATGTGCCATAGCAACGTGACTGTAATACATGTGTACATCGTCGTCGTAAAATAAGTGAACAGAAGTAGTAAGATATAACTCAGTACAGCAAGACATTATTGCGTAGATAATGACCGCAAATATATATATTATAGCATAGATAGTTACCACTGGTAGTAGTGTGCTGTGATAGGTACATCATAGCACAGTATATTCCTATATGTATATTATTAATCCGTCTGTGGCAGCCTTTAGGGTTGGCAGCATGTCGGAGTTAATTAAAAACATTATAATACGGTAGCCAGTAATCACGCAACTCCTTCCCCTCCGACCCCCTCCACCCTCACTTTAAATTAACCTGCTTACACTAAATAAATATGAAAATGTTTCTGACGCGATAAGAACGTTTCAGACGTCTAAGTACTCGTACATGTTTACTTTTACCTGTACATTTGGTGACAAAATGATTGTGTAATGCACAGCATTGTTTTAATAAGGTTGGTAGTAGTTCAGTTTTACGTGAGTAGTGTATAAATTGAACGATTATTATTATTATTGAATCATCGCACCAGGTTCTTTACGGGATGGGCGGAGAGCGAACAGTGCCAAATATCTCTAACCTTACAGACTTGAACAATAACTCAATGTACAAAATCAATCTTTCAGACACTATTAGGTTTTAGTACAAGTCGAAGCTATTACAGCAAAGGTTGGCGCCCTCGCGCGGGCGTGCGGGCGGGCGGGCAAATTGCTCGGATCCTTATAGTTCGCAATCTATTCGAAACTCGGCGGGCTTGTAGATTTATATCGGCGGTGGATTGGCGGTGAGGCTCACGCGAGCCGTACCTATACAACACCGAAAGCAATTTCAGTATCGGCCAGGGGCGCCGCTTCAGACCGCCACCGACGGAGGAGCACACTGCCTTGTTTGCGTCCACAATACAATACTAAACTATATTATACACTGAAACATGAGTAGTTTCTCTGAATCTGGATTTGCTCCCAGTATGGCAATAAGCTCAACCCTTATAACATGTGAGAACGAATAACATAACTGGTGAGATGTTGGAGTATGCTACACTGTTCTTACTACTACTTGGAGAAAATACAGGTGTGATGTTATAGTATCTTATGAAACACAATAAATTAAAAAAAAAAACAGGCGGCCTTATCGCTCCAGTAGCGATTTGTTCTTCTCAGCATAAATTCATCGCAATCGAAGAAGAATTCGAATTTCGAACAGCAATAGAACAATGATTCGATTTTCGAACATCAATCGACCAATATAACATTGATTCAGCACCTACTGGAAGTTACTCAAGAAAACATGTCACGTATCGCAATAAGGAAATAGCATGAAAATATTAACACGTACATCTTCCGGCATGCGAGAGCTTGCATGCGTTGCGCGGACCAACATTCCCGCGCGTCAAATACAGCCGAATAGCGCTGCGTCGGCGTAATTAGTGGCCGGATAACGGAGCTAGACAATGCGTCAGTGGTACGTACTACGGCCATTAGCTCTGCACAATTAGTGCAATTGTCGTTAATTTATTGTCGTTAACGCGTCGACGACGGGTAATGACGTAGGGGTAAGTCATTCAACACGCCCCCCGCCCCTCTCCCTCTCCCCGTCGCCGGATTACACCCTCGATAGTTTACGGAAGGCAAGTACTAATTGATAAACGGTTTACCACCACAATAATAACACGGTGCCTCGGTCTCGTTAGTCCGCTTTTGTCGTTCTATTATTTCCTGGTTATTGGTTCATGTGTAATGTCGTAATGTAGGTTTCGTATTGCGTCATTATTACTATTATTACTGCATCGACATGTTACGATACCTTACCGGGCATACAGAGAGCATATAACGCCAAAAAAATATGTCCTGATAGATTTACGTTAGCACATTATTTCATAACAAAACAAAACACTGCCATACATGGACACTCTCTATGCTTTTTACCAATACAATTCCGAGATAAAAACTAATGTTGAACAACGAAACGATGACAAGCTTGATGAGGAATTTGGTATTGATGATTTACTGTCCTGATACTTCCCAATAAACAATGTTTATTCGTTGGAGACCTGTCAAGGACAAAAGCGAATAGATTGTTGGAGTCGGTGACGCGCGAGAGAGCTATATACAGTTGCTCGTGCGAAAATAAACTGATGGTCAGACCCAAGCCAGCCATTCAGAAAAAAAAACCCTAAACTATTTATTTTTATCACGTAGCATAAATTGATGGGAAATTAAACCCGTTTAGAGCGGAACTGCAAGTTATTCGGGAAGATGGAAATGTTGGGCAGAGAGCATTTATCGTCTGAATCATAACAGCTTCAATACTTCAGCTTCTATCATGTCTTATTGATTTACGGTCTTCAAAATTTGATTTAATTGCTTAAAATGCTTAAATAATTTTGATCATACTGCATATTTCACAACGGAATAACAAAAATATCTACAGCAGAGTAATAAATTTTTTTAAAATATTTTTAGTACCATCACCACTGATTTAAACCCTTATATCACTCAACCGTTGGACACATTTTATCTGAGGCTCGTAGCAATGTAGCTACTCGTAGCTTACATATTTCGGGAGCACCTTCCATACTACGTAACAACATAATTCGTCTATACGTAGGTACGTATGCAAGGAGGCACAATGCTTACAGAAATATTTTAAAACTTCGGGTTTTAAAACCATAGCGTATTGGCATACTATTGAACAGAGGTACTCGTGTCCTTTGGTTTTAAGAGCTACGTCAAGTCGCTGTGATGTGTACAAATGTATGTCGAACTGTTGGCGCCCTCGAACCACCTTCGACCTTATCCATCAAATCCGATCTCAACGTAAAATTACCTAATCAATCTGCTATTGGACAAACCTTGATATTAGTTAAACGCATCTTATATTCGAATCAACGAAGAGCTAAAAGAAGACACGGCCAAACGTTCATTTGATAAACGAGCGCGTGTGACGAATTAATTAAATTTGGAAGAGACGACAATATATTATTAGGTTTAAATTAAAATTCTTGTAGTAGTAGTGAGTAGGACTCTGGAGCTATACCCGGTTTATGGCAATAGGCTCACCACCTATTAGTCCATGAGACGTAAACCTAACTGGTGAAACGTGGGCGTGTACTACACTTCTCTGCGGACCCCTTCGGGGACTACAGACGTGATGTTACGTTTAATATATATGTATATAGACATACACACACACACACACTTTAATCAAAAGCAAATACCACTTTATTTTTATTCACCGTTCATTCACTATAACAATTAAGGCCAGGTCGGTTGCACCTAATGGCTAGTCACATTTTCCACTAGCCAACCTACTTTTATAACTTCTATTTTCTTCATCACCATCTATCTTCATAAAGAAGCCCAAATCAAAAAGAAACGAATCGATCCACTTCTAAAAACAGAAGCAACATCAGAAACGTTTACCGTCTCAATGTCTCGCGTCCGCTAAATTATCGAAACGAGAAGCACCGAAATGTAAACACACGTGCGTAAATACACACATGCACATCCCAACATTGGCGGCTCGTACGTCTCAATCGCGTATAAATCGTACGGACGGATACGCGTAAATAATTCGTCAGTGCTTCTCACTCTCGAAGTCACTCGGACGTAATTACAGCGGAACCGCTATAAATCTTCATTAAAAACATCGATGCGTTCTGGAATGTTCTCGATCGAAGGGAATCTATCAGATAATTATGTTTTAAGATATTTGTCCTGAGTGTATAAATGCATTTTATTAGAGCATGCCCTGTGATAGAAATGTATGAGAAAAGTATTTTGCTGTTACAATCCACTTTCTATGTTCTACATAGCTGGTTGTCTAGAAGATATCGCTGATTAGTTTCAAAACTGCCAGTTTACATATATGTATTGTACTGTAGTTGTTTGTTTCCTTTATAGTGTGCAGTCAATAAACTTCCTATTATGTTTACATCTTTAGAAGAAGCGTGTGGGATGAATAAAATAAAAATGTTTGGCACTCCATACTCTCTGCCTTCCCATTAAGGATCTAGCGTAACGATACAAACCCGCTAATACAAAAAATAAATTTTATTTCTGTCCGCAAAAAACCTATTCTGGTAGCGTCGTCGGTCGCAGTGCATCGATTAAAATCTCAATAGTTATTGCATGGGGTTATTAACAACTGCGCCGTTACACGCGACCGAGATAGTCATCTTTTTATTACCGCCGCTGTGACCGGAGAATCGATTGGACGGGTGATAAACACGACCGCTAATAGTGCCGGTTCGATTTCTAGTTGGAGCAACGATTGTTCGAGCAATAACGACGCAATTTGTAGATATGTGAGCATCCAATCTTTGCAATAGTACTTTAACGCATACATTGAAATAGGTTTTACAAAATCTAATTTTGTAGATGCTGCTTAACAACGCTACCGATGCTGAGCTTAACTAGACATACCTACAAAGAGGCAACCCTAATTTAACGAAGGTCTCATGGAAGGTTAAACTTAGATTGATTTCTGTCGCGTTAAAAGTCCAATTGGCTAGGGTTGCGACATGTCTGTTTTTTTCGTCATGTAAAATTACATGTTTTTTGGTAGGGTTGAGCACGTGTATCAGCAACGCTGTGAAAAAATATCTGCTTCCGTTTAGAGTTAGACGATAGGGTTGTCAACTAGCCGACTAATATGATTCGTTGAGTACAAATATTGTGCTACTACCCACATCAAATAACACTCAAGTGTGTGTACTAGTTCTATATAAACTAAGCATCACATGACACGTGATTGCATTGACGTCCACATTATCGTATGGATAGCACGTGTTTTTTTTTATTCCAATTTAAATAATAAATGTCGTTTATTTCGACATCGAATCGCTACTTTACTTCAGGGACCCGATACGGCCTAACGGGTACACGGAAAACTCCGAACCGTAAATTAGTGTAAATTAAAGTCAACTCTCATTACCGCCTACATTTTTCCATCCCCCGGGGCCGGGGGTCGCGGTGTGGCGAAAGTTTATGCTCCATATCTGCTAATTATCGCCTTGATAAATGCGAAGGCGCATTTCGGCAATTTGTCGGCGAACTCTCACATGTTTCTGATGCTGGTACATGCGTGTTTTCAAAACTTTTCCAATAAAATTTATGCCCGGTTTTGGCAATACCCCCACCCTCTATTCCATGTTGGGACGCATAACATATCCGGTATATTGCGGGAATCTACCATACTCCGCGTCCTACCCTTGAGAGGAATTACGAGCGTGATGTTGTGTTAGTATAAAATTCGCAGTACGTAGTCGTGTGTGCTTTATGTAATATTTTTATGAATACACGCAATTCTTGTGCTATATTCGTTTTAGAGAGTGAACACTTGCGTGGCAAATGAATTGTTAACATGAATCAATAATACTTGTTTTGTTACATGCAATGATTTTCCAAGAATACTGTCTCATATGCAGCAAACAGCCGTTCTTAAACTACGTTCAAAGACTCAAATACACAAATAAATTTGGATAGCTTCTCAAATTCCTATTCTGAATAGTACGCCATGAAAGTCCGTAAACGACTGTTACATATTTATTTAAACCAGTTGACAGCCGTTATAATCCTGACACTCTCTGACACTGATTTTACCACGAAATTAATATGTACTAATCATAGACGATGTGAGTACAACTATCCCAAAAACGTTTATGAAAAAAACATTCCAAATTTGAATTGGCGAAAGCTTGACGTTGACTCGGTTGACTGGAGGCACCTGCCCGCGAACACATCGCACAGTTCAGTATCGGGCGCAGAGATAAGGCACGTACCTACACTCAGATTAGATTCCGGGGAAGCTCACGACTGTTACCTCGGCGTTTACTTTTGTTTTATTTATTTATTTACTTATTCCCCATTGTTGTTTTTGAAGGACGGACTAATGTTAAATGGTATTTTCCACCAGTCCACGGAGGTGATGATGAAAATTGAAGATAGGCAATTGTTGTTGTTAGTTGTTGTTGTATGATGATGATGAAAATTGAAGATAGGCAACTAATCCACATTTTTATGTGTTTTATTTAAACAAGTAGTGGATAAAAATTTAATTACATATATAGATATTGAATTGTACATTTTAATTTACATGGACATTTTTAGATTTTATTCTTTTTTTCATTTATTTCAAAACGTCTGTTACTTATAATAATATTATTTCTGTATAAATTATGTATGTACCTATAACCGTTATATCTAATATGTATTGAAAAAATATGCATACATTTTATACGTATATTACTTATATATAGTGAAGAGAAAATACCGCAAATTCAATCTTTGTTTTCTTACAACAACTTTATTTGTAATATTCAGGAAGTTACATAGTACATTGAGAAACAGATGGAAGCTACGATCGAAACAGAAAAGACAAAAATGAGTTTCAATATGTCTTTCAAACTCCACCAAAATTCATATTTCACTCGCTCAAACGTAAACGTTTGGACGTAACTCACGCCTGTAATCCTCGAAGGGGTAGGCAGAGCAATGTAGTACACTCCCACTTTTCACCACTTACGTTTACGTCCCATGGAATAGATGGTGAGCCATTGCCATACATCGCACGCAGTTACTAACAATACGAAATATGTATGTATATTATAAGGAGTATATATACACGCTGTCCGTACTTTAGATAGTGTCCTGTCCTCGTTATTCGCGCAACGAGCGCGCCAGGTGGCGCCGGCAGACGCAGTGCGAATGGACTTTATGACGAGAGGCAGGATTCACGAAATAGAACAGATATAGAAGTGTTTTGTAAATACACATCTTGCTTGAATTCCATGTGTTTTTACTGACTCTAACCGAACATACTTTGCAAGTGTCCCGTTAATTTTTGCGTGTTGTTTCTATATCGCTTAGCATTTGGCTTCAATTACCTGCCTATCACAATCTCAGGGTCAATTCCATCCCTAATGGAAGGATTGGTAGGTGGAGTCGAATGGAGAGAGGGGAAGCGCATTACTCGCGAGAGCCGACTTGATTTATTTTATTTGTTAATTTATTTTCTTATTTATTTTATTCGATTAATTAAGATTATTGGAAGCCGGCACAAAAGCACAATATTTATGTCCAAACTTCGTTCTCCGCTGTCGCACCTTCGTTACCTGCTGCCAATGATAGCTATTTGACCCCACAATGTATCGACAACTAGCGTCGCTCCTTATAGTTTAATGTAAAAGTAATATACTCTACAAGCTTACGCCCGCAGGCTTTGCTCGCGCTGAATTCGTTATCACAAAGCATTCCAAGTAAAGTGGAAATTTTAAAAAGAATTTTAATTAACAGTAGGTAGTATGCAAATTGAAACTGGCAAATAATTTGAATGAAATAGTCATCATGAGAAACAAGTTATGACTTTCATATTTTTTTAATTAAAGAATCATGAAGTTACATGATATTAATTGGTGCTCAAAATGCGAGACCCGTAAAGTTTAGTTTAATTAATCTAACAAGTTGCATCAACACTACTGCCAATATCACATTTTATACTAGAGTTTATTAAAGAAAGTGTGACACGAATTATAGACGCCAAAAATCTACATAAATAATAGAAAATAATGTTAACAATAATGGTAGAGAATGTGAAAGCAAAGTTGAATTGTTATATGTATATTGTCAATAGTAGAAAATAACATAACATCACGCCTGTATTAAATAAAATAACATCCCTAAAAATGTATGGAGTAAGAATTATGTTATAGATATCATCATGGAATAGGTGGTGAGCCTATAACCAAAACCAAGAATTCATCTAGACCCCGAGCTACTATTAGGGGGAATTCCAAGTTAGAAAACGGAATAGTACTCGGACCCGGGGATCGAATCGAGGACTACTTCACCAACGAGGCAGTCAATAGTACAAGTTAACTTTTAAAACGTTAATAAATATCCAATAAAGTTTAAACAAAACTAATAAAATATAAAGAACATGCAAAATAAAAATATAACAAAGTTTCATTCTTATTACCGTCTCTGTCATTTCACCTCATATTGTGAGATATTTTGTGTTGTCGACCAGATTGGCTCATGGAGCCAATAATACAATAAAGTAACAAAAGTCCAACCTATACAAGAAATATTTTCGAACAATAGTAATTGCTACGCTTCACGGTACCGTACCGATACACACGTCAAAAAGTTTCGGCCGTTTCTGTCAGTTTGTTGTCCGTTCATGACACGAAAACTCAAAACATACAGTGTTTTTTTTTCATTCACAAAATTATTCATTTACAAACAAACATATCAACACATCACGAACATGATGTCATAAACGTGTTTTCATTAACAAATTTTGATATTTTATATTTATAATTAGCATCTATAGGTGAACAATTTGCGATAGTGCAGTGATAGTTTTCTCATTAAGTGTTCCTCCATCATTAATACTAGCGTTTTTAGTTCACCTTGGATAATCATAAGACTTTCCTTCAATTAGAACAGTCTCCACGTGAGATATGGGGGAGAAGGGGTGGGGGGGGGGGGGGGGGGGTTTT
>DWEE01000916.1:0-14808 GCA_018245755.1 Parelbella macleannani | reverse complement strand
GGCCATACTCTACCTTGCTGGCCAAGTGGGGGCTGAGGATTACATTTACTGTTATTTACGGCATCTATTGTCAGATCACTAATGCGGCTATAACTGTGAGCGAGAGAGACAGAGTGTGTGTGTGCGCACCTGCGTCCTGTTGGGCAGCGTCCGCTCGACGAGGATGTCGACGGTGGAGTCGGTGGGCGTGTTGCGCAGCAGCGCCACCACCTGCTGCTGCGTGAGGCCCGCCACCGACACGCCGTTGACGGACAGCAGGCGGTCGCCGGCGCGCAGCCGCCCGTCCGTCACGGCCGCGCCCTGCACCGGTTCAAATTAGTTATTGTCATCTGTTATTAAATTATTTGCTAATTGTACGATTTAGTGTTGACATTATATTTAAATTAAAATATATATTTTGTCTCAAACGGGACTGTTCGTTTTCTGACTATAAGAACAAAGACAGAACAGAGTACAACGGTGCAAAAAGTGATTTCGGGTCATCGGGTTAAGGATCAAGTGTGGAACGGCTGGCTACATTCAGATCAGCACAAAGTGTTCAATCGTTTGAGAGGATCGACCACCCACCTTGGGCAGGATGTTCTTAATGTAGATGGGACAGTGTCCGCCGGTGGGGTTGTCGCGCGTGGTGATGGTGAAGCCCAGCCCGCGCTCGCCCTTCACCAGCGCCACGCGCACGGCGCGCGCCCCGCCGCCCGCCGCGCCGCTCGCACCGCCGCTCGCACCGCCCGCCGCGCCGCCCGCCGCGCCGCTCGCCGCGCCCGACACCGCGCGCTCGTCGCTGCCCACTGGCAGCGTCGAATATTGTAAGAATTCAATTGTACGATTGTGAGTGTCGTTGACTGACTACTAAAAAATTATACACTGACCACAAATAAAAATAGGTGTTACTTTTCATAGTCAGGAAGCTAAATAAAATATGCAAAAATTTTTTTTAATAGATAAGATACCTTCAGGTAGGAGATCAAGTGGACGTTCTTGAACTGGATGCACGCTGGCGACATTGTTCACTCCGGATACCCATCTTAACATATCTTCCACCCTGCAAACGGAACACATTATTTTTGCTTGATATGAAAATCATGGTATGTGATACATCTAATCAAAAAATAAATATACAGTAAGTCATATCTCTTACTTAACAGCAGATGCAACTTTAAAAAACATGTCTAGAATCTATTACCTTTACTTGAAACTGCTGCCATTGGGACTGATTTTCAAAGCCACTATATGAAATCTATATGTAGGAAGTTCTCCACTTAGTATCAATGATTGATGTGCATGTTATAAAAAACCATTGTCAGAAATACAAATGATAATAAAAAATTTTTGTGTGGTACAAAAACAATTGCCATTACTATATTGTCATCATTATAATTATCATCTACCTTGTTTATAAGACATAGTCTTCTCCTCATAATAACAAAGATTATAGTCTCCAAAGCTGGCGATGGTGCAGGTTGGCAGACTTTAAACACCTTAGAAACCTTTAATGAGAACTGTGAGGTGTGCAGGTTTTCTCTGGTTCATCTTCACCATTGCAGCAAGTGATATTTAATATAATATTAATATGCACATTTTTGTAAAGAGAATACCCTCCTATTATATCTGTTCTAAATGGTACAATAATTTTACATGTTATGTCTGCGGTACCTGTGGTTCTGATCACTGTCTATTTGTGTATCCTGCCCTAGGGGTTCCCTCCGAGCATCTCGAGGTAGACTTTTACTGCCATATGTCTGAACACGGTCGGCCGCATCCAGCCATACGCCACTCCTGAAATATCACACATAACACACATAAATTATAATTTTTCTACCTATGTATTTCTCATAACATATGTACATATTTAGATGTACATTCATATGGAATTGTTGTTTAAAGCCAATCACTTATAACAGTTTTAAATGGAATTCTAAATAAGATAAATTTATATACTAAGAACCTACCGTTTTCAAAAAATTTCATTTAACATTATTCAAAAGCTTAACAGTATTTACTATATGGAATGAAGTCAAGGTTTAATTGACCGTTATAAACAATGCAACCTTTTGTAATAATCGTTCTATTCATAGACTCAGGCTCATAAATTTTAGAATAATTAAATTTTATTGGAAACCGTTTCTCGAAATTAGCGCGTATTAATAACATTTGTTATCATGAATTAACTACGGCTGTACAATTATATATTGTGCACGTATTAAACGAATCTCGAACAAAATGAAATCATTTGACCAATGGCAAGTAGATTTTACAAATAACGAATCATTTCAGACTGGATAATATGTAGAAAAAAAAAATACATATTTCGTTTCAGAAAGTTTTAACGTATTTAATGATATCCCCAACCTATAAGCCTGAGCCTCAACCCAGGCAAAAACAGGCAAAAACCCCCTCTGGCAGGTCTATTTCTAGTAATGGATTAGGACAGGCTATTGAAGAAGATGATGACAAACGTATTTTATATAAAATTAAATTATAAATCATATGATAAATGAACTGACCCTGGTCCAGAAAACTGCATAGAGAGCCTGTTGGACTGGCGTTGGAAATGTCCAGCGTTCTTTTCGTGGGCAGGCTCCTGGCGGTTGTCGAGCGGGTGCACCTTCTGCATGACGCGGCTGTCCTCGCGGCACACCACCGCCGCCGACCAGCGCTTCGTTTGTTCCGACACCTGAGCCAAAGATAACGTTTACATATATTTAATAATTTTTTATATATACTATCCATATATTATTGCTAAGCAAACAAATTTTGATAATTGTATAGTGTACAAATACGATAAAAAGACTAAAAGAAGTATTATCGGAGTTAGTCTTAAGATAGAACCATGTCTACAAATATACATACATATATGTTAGTAGGAGCCTAATGGAAAATAGCGACACAAATTTTAGGCGTACTTTTTGAGACCTGGATGTTATTTTCAGGCATTATAAACAAACAGTGACTCGTGACGACGTTTGGGGAAGGGTTATATCCAGCAGTGACGTCATGAGGAAAGAATACGTTTAGCAGTAACTGTAGTAAACTGGAATGATGCTTGATTAACGCATTAATTCGTCCATATCAATAATAATAATAAAACATTTATTTCAATCAATCCTCAATCCTCTAGTGGTTCTCTTCTTCAGTGTGTGCACCTGAAGTTGTTCACTCGGAACATGTTTCCGAGTCAAATGTTTGAACGCACGTCGGTACTAAGTAGTTATCCTTTCAATTCACTATAGAGGATATTGAAGCAATTAGAAAGGCCCAGTTACAAACCAGTCCTTACCGTAACTACGTTTCTACTGTTTTCAAGGATTGTGAATCGCGATCATGTTATGCCTTTTTAATATCATGATAAATATCTATGTAAAATATTGTCATACATCGATTAGACGCAATATAATGAAAATGGGTATCTGGGACATCTCCACACACGGTCATTTGATCCCTAACTAGGCAGACTCGGAGTTATGATACTCAGGCGGCTGCTAGAGAGCGTACATAGCTACATATCAACATTTACGTAAATAGACATATCCCTTTATAAATCTTGGCTCAGCGGTTAGATTTAATAACAACTGGATCAACGACTCAGATAATATAGAGTTTAGATATGATTTCGAACCTTTATTTTGAAACCCAAACAACAACTTTGAATCTTACAATAGCTAGATCGTCTGCATGACATTAATTCTCAGTAAACTGATACTGGATGTAGTTGTGGATGTGGACAAACCTGTCTCTGAGGTGGCAACGTGTCCTGGTGCAGGGTGGGCTCACTGCCGCGGCGCACCTGCAGCCCGTTGGCGCCGTCCTCCAGGTCCGCCTCGCCCACCTCCACGCACGAGTCTGTATTCGGAACCCGCATGCTGCCTCCGACGCCACCACCGCCCTGGAATTTACATTACATTACAATCTTTTTTGAAAATATGTTTGTAAACAACAGAACAATAAATATACTATAGGTTTTTGATAGTTTTTATTTACGTAGTGTTTTACTGAGTTAAACAGTCCTATATGCCGTTACCAAGACTCGATTGGTATAATACATGTAAAAAGGTGTTGCTTATAATTTTACAGTAACAATTTACCACGGGAACAAATTCAAGCAATCGTTATAAATGTTAAAACAGTACCTACTGGAAATAACTGAATTCGAAGTACAATATAAATAAATTGAACATAAATTGTTTGGTTTGTGCGTTTTAACAGCGCTCCACTTTTGAAAATTATTTGTGGTTTGCAGCGATGGAAATAAATGTGCATTTACTTTGGTGGTAAGAATGGTTCTATGACATTTTCGATATCCCGTTAACACGATGTAATAAAAAGAACCGTACAATTGTTTTGTAAAGATGCTACGGTTACACTTCGATATAATATAACACAGCAAATGTACATCCGTACTTTCAACTTTGATACTACTTTTTAATTACATTATGATGTATTTATATAGATGTATATGATGTAATTATATAGACGTATAGTTCTACGTTGTATTCATAACTTACTCCTTAAAAGTAGTGAGACGCCTATCATTAATCTCAGGATAAATAAAAATTAGCTAAACGTGGTATCGAAGTTTATATATATTTAAAATTATTTGTTTAAGTATAGCATGTCCCTAAATATTATCTTTTTTTCCTTAAAATTCATATTCAGCCTACAGTTATGTATGTCCAGTTAAACATAGGCCTTAAGATACATTGACTCAAACGACTTCTACGTCAAATTAGAATATGTCACATTATGTTATACACATGAAAGGAGACAGGTTTTGGAAATAAGCCTGTAAACAGATTTAAATATGTTTCGATATAAAAACCGTAACGGCTAAGTCGCGCTGAATGGCAGCGTGCGTGCGTACGCGGTGTAATCCTGTTAGCCTACTTTAGCGCGCTATCTGCGCCCATCCACGCTCTGCTGTCTCTGTACTGTTGCACTATCAGTGCGACTGATCCATTTGTATGTTTGTACTTTGTATGTCACCACGTGATTCGTTCACATTTAGGGAGCCAACTAAGTAAAAATGAAAGACTGTAAGCTAGTAAGTGAATAACCCGGTGCACTAAAACTATGTAACTTGCGAAGGAATATTTATTTATACTATAAAGTTACTGCCAGACGATCTTATTTTCTTGGAACGAGAGTAATATTCATAAATGGATCAGTTACTTCAGGACATTCGAGTAGCATCCTACTCGTACGTAGGGTCGACGCATTGAGCATGAGCACTATACATCAGCCGCCATGTGGAAAACATATTTTATATGCACGACTAAACACAGATGAAACACAAGCGTATAAAGTTACGGTAAATTATCGCAAAGAATGCATTAAACAAATTCAAAATCATGTTCTGCCATGAAATTAGGAACTGTTAGATGCGAGATGGTTTATTTTAAGCGCACAATGTGGCTACTTTGTTCAAAATGATGCAAAATTAATAAATACTTATTAGGAAGTAATTTATAACAATATTTAAGTTTAACTATCTATATCAAGATAAATGTACAATACCAAAGAAAATATCCTATTACATATTTAGTTTACAGGACATTATTTCCAACTTATGAAAATAAATCATAATTATATATTTTCTTTCCAAAATCATACAATGTAATTGATGAATTGAATTAAAATGTAATTAATTCAAAATAACATTCATGTTATTTTTTTATCTTTATTGAAAGTGCGAATACGTACCTCTTCAAATGTTTCGCATAATAATATATTATAACAAAAGCACTGAGAAAGACACAGACCCATGTTATTTTATTCACAACAAACTGTAATAATTTTACGTGTAGGTACGAGTACTATATTTAATACGCAACATGTTATAAAATATTCACATGGGACAACTCAAACACTTTTCTAATATAACAATCAAAACAGGTCACAACTAGTCCACTACAAAACTTAAATTGCCGCGTGTTCGAATATTGACTTTTTAATATCAAATAGTTAAAGATAATAGTTACTATTCAGCCAAACAAAAATTAATAAAAATGGCGATATGATCTCATTTTATAAGTGTGTATTTTTGAAATGTATGCTTTATTTCGATCTTTATTTCCCTTTTTAATAAATTATTTTCAGTTATTAATTTAAATTATTTATTAATAAAAGTTTTAAATAGAAATGAGATGTTGTTTTACATTTTCAACTTTTGTATGCTATGGTAATATAATTTTAGAAATGTTGCGCTTTGATAAATATTTTGTAGTTACAAATAAATACCATAAGATTAGATGACATTATTTTTAAATCTTAATGTATGCCGTCGACTGATTTATTGACTAAAGAAGTTTTAGGTACTTACTCTAAACATATCGGGGGAGGCGGTACCCGCCGATGAGCCACTAGCGCCATCTGCTTGTGCCGCCCTCGGCTGCGGTGCTTGGCTAGTGCATTCCGCCGTGAGGGTCTCCCGATCGTCGGCAACGTCGCGCACTCGATCGTCTGGGTCCAGGATTCCACCGGAACTGGCGCGTAGAGCTCGAACCCCCACCCATGTTTCTGGACCCTGAAAACAGAAAATTTTATAGATAAGTACTTAAATTACGAAATACTTTCTGATTTTATAATTTAGTATAAATAATACAAACAATATTTCTGTTCATTGCAAAGCCAAATCAAACTAAAAAAAAACGGATAACGCCGACGTTGGAATATAAAAATAATTACAAGCGTGATTTTTTTATACGGCAGACGTTTGTCCGTCACGACTGAAATTGACTCAATAATTGTGTTTCGAAGCCTATAAATAGTGTACACAAGACATGTAAAGTTGTATTACACGAAAGAGTAAATCATTTACACATTTCATTGTATGCACATACTCGATTATATACATTTTTGTTTTTATAGACAAGTGACTTTTAATCGTGGATTTTCTTTGTTTTGTATGAGTATTTTAAAGTGTTTTTATTATCTCTTAAATTTCAATACAAAATAGGTAGACTGCAAACAAGTTTTCAACCAAAAAATCTACCGATTGCATACTAAACACAATTCCTGAGTAGTTGTTCTCTATATTTATATATGTATTTAGGTAATTCTTCCTATAAATTATAACTATAAATAGTTTGTCTTTATAAGAGATATAACTGATATATAACTGCTCTTTTGTTGGTTTAGCGAGCTTGAGTGTTTTTCTCGTTGCGTAAATGAGCTATTTAGCCTCAGATACGTGAAAAGCTTCCCACGCGGTATTTGCACCATTCAGCCTATTGAATATACCGAACTGTACGGTGTAGTTAGTAGTTTAGCTGTAAACGTATTTGCCCCGGGTTTTGTCCGTTCATCAAGCTGTTTTGTCTGGCCCTGGCCTTTGTGTGGTTGTCAGCGCACTCGATGGCTCGATTCCCTTCAGCGATGTCAAAAGAGGGCTTGCCGATTATATTATTTCTTTTGCACACAATACGCTCAAATTGAACGATATTCGCTTTTTTCTTTTCAAACTTATCTTTTCTAAAGGTTTTTTACGGACAGTGATCTGCATTCTTAAGATTTATAAACGTGTTATAAATATGTAGACGTAACCCTACTATTTAAGAATATTTAAAGCGCTGAGCGGCTATAAATTTTTTGTACATATATTGGCTACTAAATATGTAAATAAAAATATCAGCTATATTATGTACCCAAGTGACAGATCTCCTCTGATCTTTACTCGCCGCCTGTTTAGCCAATTTCTTTAACCTCGGAGGTGGTACTGGCTTTTCTTCCGGTTCCTCCATTTATAAGCCAGTCGACGCGTCACTACAGAATTTACATTATCGCACTATTATCTCACACACTTGTGAATCAATTCGCAAGTTCGATTTCACTCACTTTGGTTCACAAAGTCATGAAACGAGTTATATAATTCAAGCGTTATCGGTAACATTTCGTTTGCAATGATCGATCGCAATAAGCGATAGTAACTGCAATAAATGACACTGTTCATTACATAAACCATACTAGCCGATATTTTATGTGCTTCAATTGAACGTGATGTTAATTCCTAACAAGCTGTGGCCGAAGTATCGGGCTAATTGTAGCAGGTCAGCGGCGCGGACGAAGCCTTGACCTTCGCGCACCGCTGGCCAAACACGGCCCTCCGCCGTGCACCAGATGCCACATCCCATAAACGAATCAGTGATTCAACTTATAAATGCATCTAAATAGAGGATCCATTACAGTTGGACTCGAGAGCTTAAAAGCAATTCATATAATCAGATAAAGGTCTATTTTTAACAAAAGTATTCCTTATGATAAATTTCCATTAGTACCTACATATATTCAAGGCACGTTAGATATTTCAGAACATATGAAGATATTACCACTGTGTACCTACTTTCTGAGCAACCTGTAAGGGACCTGACATGATAAAATAACAATAATTATTAAAGAAATACACGGTAACGGTAATGCAGCTGTTGTAAAAGAGGTAATCGAAATTTCATCTGGTCACAAGAACAATGTTGCAATAAACATCGTAACCAGCGCGCTCACGCCGGTGCGTATGACATGAATTCCAAGAAGGCACTCGGGAGGATCGTACAGTGTGTGCACGCGATCCTTTTCTTGGAAACCATGGAAATAATACTTCCGGGCATATTACATTTTCTTAAAATGAACAGTGTGCTCAAAAATAAAACAAGATGCTGCATGCGCTCTAATAGACTTTCTTGATTATTTTCTGATAGTTTTTTCATTATATATTCCATAAACAAGTGTTGATGATAATGGTTAAGATACTATTATATTGATTTGACAATACACTATCGGTCAAGCCGTGATGGTTTGTAACACCGTTGATGCATATTCATTCGGTCCGTACACGCGCGTCAGACGTATCGGTGTCCTGAAAATATCATTCACTACTATCCGATACCTTTTGTCAACCTTTTCGGTGCAGGTAAGCTAGCGGAAATGCTGCGTTTATGGTAACAAAGTACGCGCGTGTCGAATAGCTGAGTGGACGTCACGTCAAAAGTATGGAGATACATTCGACTTAAAACAATCTCATTCCAAAAGAAATAGACTAAGTTAAAATTTTGAAGTTTTACTGTTTCAATGCAGTCGCGTGCGGGATACTTATTTTTCGTTGACGCGGGAAATGGACAAATGTTTGACAATTTGTGGAAAAAATGTTAAGTATGTGAAATGTTTACAGACTTTTACTTTACCAGCAGTTGCTTAAAATATCCAGTGAGGCTGCGATGTCATCATTGAAATCCACCGGCAATGTCGTAAATATAACGAAAATGCATGTGCAAAGGTTGTTTTCACACAATGACCTTACATTTTACACTACATTTACTTCATGAGACGGATATATGAATCTACAACACATTGGCAGCATAATAATGCATGTCTGAATATTGTCCAGATTTGTTTTGAAACGTAAGTCGTTTCTGTAGTACTGCATAATAATGGAACTAGACGCGTAATATGACTTTTAAAACAGATGACTTCACAGTCGCATGGAACACGTAGATAATAGATGTGACGGTAAATAATAATATGGCATCCATTTCACATTACAGTTTAGTCGCGCCGCATTTATTTTTCAGACAATTCTGGTTCAATAACAGCCGACCAATATCTATCAGTCAACTGTTCGCTTGTTTAATGGTTTTAAGTCTATACTATGCTAAGCGCTTCAAGGAGACTCGCGAAATTTTTACGCAAATACACTTTGAGTTACGCGATGCACTTTTCGCAATTTCCAAACGTTTTAGCAGTCTTTTCATTTCAACATATGTGCGTCGACAATGTATTCCTCACATCTCAATATAACATTCCAATATGTGTATCGGCGTTCAAATATTATTTTTCGATAAACTTTGATAACAGTGTTAAAGTGAACGGCTGAACGCCTGAATCTATTTAGGGATTAGAACAGAGTTTTTATCGAAATCACCGGCCAAACATTTTTTGTACAACAATTACTGTTAGTTACAGTAAATTATAAGTGAAAATATTTGTTACATTACAACTGAAAGATAACAGTTTTTCTAAATTAATTCGTTATTTTTTCAGTAATTCAACGGTAGTTGTTAAAAAAAGAGGCACACATGAAATAGGTATCACGGCACAGCACATTTTGTAACTGCAACGATCGTGCAATTCACTAGTTCCACGAGCCTATTATTACCCACTTGATGTATGTTATATTTTGAACAGCGCGAACGCGTCGCACAGTCGGAGCGCGCGGCGCCGCGAGTGCTACTGAAGCCAGCACTGATACAGAAACAAGATCACGAGCAGCCGACGAACTTCAGAAAGAAACTTCAACTCGGTTTCTTTGCTCCACTGCTGCAGTTAAATAACGGAAATAAAAAACGTAACGCCTCGATGGAGCTGGATGCCGGCCTTCAACAGCGCAGCTGATATTCGTCACGAATATAGGCATTGTGAATTACAACACGATTGTGTAACGCTTACACATTTTTTAACTCATTAGTTGATTGTAAATTCTTTTATACATCGATTTCCGCACATCTATCGAGTCCTCATAATATTGGGCTGCTGTCTTTTCTAGGAGCACCGTGCGGTGGGGTAACCGACACATTATATTTTTTTGAAAATTTCCTCCTTTACTTTTTAATTTTAGTATTAATCATTTAAAACAAATATTGTGAAATCTTTATAGTCCCTGATTACTTATTTCATTTTAGATACCTCTTTACTGCTCTCTTTTAATACATTGCGAGATAAAAATGACGCATGCGAAATAATTGATAACATATCTATATGGCGTATTAAATTGACAATTGTAGCAACACGAATCGTTTGCAATTACTCATTTACTTCAATTCTGCACGTATATTATATTTTAGTAGTGGGCTTTCAAAATATTTGTTCAAAGATTCAAAATTAGATCAATACTGGCCATATTTGCTTTACATATTGTGGTCACAATGAAGATTTTCATAACTGAATAATAAATTACAACTATTTTTACTTATTATTGTACATATAGTACAGGTTTACTAATGGAACTGAACCCCAATATCACTGAATGGTAATTAAACAGTATACCGAGACCTGCACCTTACGTAATAGAAAACTTGTTTTGAATAAAATAATGTAATTACAATATTTAGATAAATTACTGGCCTTCGACATAAACTGAATGCGAAACCAGTTTTCATCACAATTTGCAATATAAACACAATGGCGTAAAACACTACTATCAAATTGGTAAAATTCTTAAGCCGTGTTTTGAAGGCCCGTTGAATACTTTGGTAACCGATATCACGATCATCACCAGCCCTTTCAACCCTTTTACCCGTTCAATTATTGAATATGACTTCCTTTTTAGAATGCAAAGGATTAAGGCTGACCACGCTTGCCAAATCCGGACAAAAATATCGGTGGCAGTTAGTGATCAATATAATCAATTTCTTTCAGCCATTCTTGATTCCGTAATATTCAATTCCGAGTTAAAAAGATATTTATCTCTATTTAGTCTGCTTATCCATCTATCTTTGAGTGTTTTACAAGTCACGTGTTATACACTATGTTGTGATTATAAAGTTTTATTTATTTATTCATTTTACACTTACAATTAGTTCAGATGTTAAATTGCATTATTAAACATAAAACGTTCACGCCAATTAGCATCGTTAAACTGTACAATATCTAGATTTTTTTTGTATATTAAAAGAAAGCGCCGAAATACTTTTTTTTATTTTAAAACAGGCCATATTTGATACGAATTTCATTTCTGAAAGAGACACGAGATAACAGTCTGTTTAATTACGTTTGCAGTATGCTTTTTTTGTAAAATTTGTTATTTTTTAATTATCCACCGTTAATCGTAATGAAACTGCGAATAGCTCCGAACCGCAACGCCGTTAAAACGAGCGTTGAATGCACAGGAAGTTGTTTATGCGAAGTGAGCAACAATGGTGTGAGTCGATGGCGCGCCTACTCTTCGTACGCGTGTATGCCAATTGTAGATCGAAGCCTATAAAAGTATAGTACCATCCATGCTTCCGTGCTAATAGCATAATATGCAAATATGACTTCATCTGACTGTTCTATTTTAAACTTAAAACCGCTGAGCATTTCTTGATGTAATTAAATATCGTCATAGTTTCAACTTTGAAGATATTGACGCTGATCATTTGTTTTTTCAGAGTTAGCGGCTTTATATAATTTTTTTTTTTTAATTGGCGGCACATTATCGGGGGCGCCGAGCTGACAGTTAAACATAGATAAATGAGATCGTAGACGCTGTCAAGTCACGCAGTCGTTGTCTTTGCTAAAACCTATATTTATTATTAGTAAAAATATTGAGACGGTGTCATGTCATCTTACTGTAACTGTACTACATAATATGTACCACAAATTATTTTGTAATTTTTCCATATCAAATTATATCTCATATAACAAGGCATTGACATTGTGCATCATTTTCACGTGCAGTGTTTATCCTGCATTTCCAATATCTCCATAGTTTTTTTTTTATTTTAAGCCCCACGCACGAAACGAAGGGACAATAATTTGATAATGCGTTCTATAAATGAGTTAAGCAGATAGACATTCATATTAAATAACCGTATTTATTGCCTTCTCATTACATCGAGTGCAACGCTAATCTCAATGCATCCAAACATCCTGTGGACCGTCTGCCGTCCATACAAAGATTTGTAACGCTTACAAAGTAAATCACAGCGCTCTTTGAGAAAGACCTTTTAAGGTAAACGGATAAAACTATATTCTCATTTAAGACTGACCTCAGTAAAATGTCATACTTTGGAAATAGTCATTTTTTACACTACGATCCGATAAAAACAGTCATGTACCAATTTATCATTACATTGGGGTCAGTGTCCTTCAAATAGCGTATAGTTTTATAACGTACGTATTAGAGATTAGCAAAAAATTGCGTTATCAGTAACGTTATCTCCACACCTGTGGTTACTCGTTAGCCAGAACAACCATCGTTGGAATGCAGGATAGCCTTGTGCTGCGGCTGGTATTACCACGCCAATGTATTTAGTGATTATTGTACAGATACACTCATACCCACGTCAATGTTGTACTCTACTCCAAATACGTGAAATGTACAATCTGGCTAATTATGTTGTACTTGGAATACATTAAATAAAAATGTAACATACAATGCAACAGATGTTTCAGAAATGTGACGAAGACCACTTTTAATTTCGTTTAGTCGGAGTTTACTTGGTAAGCAAACTAATTCAATTACTTTAAATATACAGTCTCGTTAGAACGAATTAAATCTTAAAATACTACACACATGCGAACGCACACACACGCACACACATAGACAAGTACCTATATATATTATGTATATAAAGTTTATTGACTTGCAAACGTAGGAATTAATCGCATTCCTATCTAATACAAACGGATATTGATTAGCTCCGGGCTGGTTGCATAATCGCTAGTACTTTCTCCTAGAAAGGTATACGTACTTTTGACCAACGAAATTTATTTTATAATTATAAAACTCATCGCTGATGTACCTAGAAGAAGCTCTGCTCACAATAGCAGGGATGTTTAGAAGGAATGAGGACAAAAATATGGAGACGATGTTTTCACGTACTTCACTAATTTGTGAATGAATTATAAATTAATTATGTGAATTGTAATTTAATTGTTCAAAAAAAAATCTCTAAGTCGTTTGAAGTCTGCCTACCTGCACTTGGCCAACGTGCAGACTTGCCTTAACCCTCTCATCATGAGAGGAGACCCGTGTTTCAACAGCGAAATGATATAAGGGTCGGTAGCGGGTGGTCTTTTTATACATATGATTTGACAAAAAAACAGTCGGGGCAGCTGACGATTAGTGACCACCGTCGCCCATTTCCATCCCCGAGGAGTTTCCAATACCTTGCCGGCGTTAAACGAGATCTCTTTTCACGCCTTGTATTTAATAATATTAGTACAAAACATATGAATACAAAGGCTATTGGTATAATTGTTATGGTTTTATTATTACACCAGACTCCTCACGAGGTATCCTATCCTACCTCTATCCTCACAGACCTGACATGTTTCTTTTACATTCATCACTCTCGTTATACATACACGTCGGTTTAGTAAAGTTCTGATTCCCTGTCAGCCAGTATCTATATTTTACCATGTATTAAGGACGTACGATTTCTGCAGTAACCTTTGCTACGGTCTCTAAACACTACAAGCTATGGCTCTCTTTCACAATTATACAGCTATTTAAACTAGGCTCCAATCACTGTCATTATAGATGAAGGCTGTCTTAGAGTGAATTTATTAGCGAAGCAGACATGGTGTGACATCGCCAACACGGGTACCTGGCGCGCTAATGAGGTATTTACTTTCGAATACTTTCGGATCACAATAGGCCCGCGAAAGTACCAACCGCGTATATAACAATAGCTGGTTTACGTGTAACATATACGCTGCAATTAAATGATATATATATTATTTTACACTCCGTTATACGAATATGGATGGACGCAGAGGCTGAAGATGACCAAGACTCATCTATTTTGGCCAAACCGAAAGCGGCATTCTTGTATAGAGTGATGAATGCAGAAGAATCATATCAGGCTTGTAAGGAAAGAAACATGTAGCACTCGGTGCTCTCAACAAAGCGTTTAAGGGACCCGACGTAATAATGCGATAAAATAATATTTTTAATTGCATAACAATAATAAAATTGTCCCCAATCATTAGTGTCGAGTCATCATATAACATTTTACATAGAACGTTTCTATGCGCGTGCGATTCATTTAGTGCGTTGTTATAACATATTTAACACTATGGCTGCGAGTTAATGTTGGAAGTTGAACTATTTACAGTAAC